>OX578140.1:18788374-18813374 GCA_951213105.1 Amaurobius ferox
TGCATGGATTCAAAACACTTTGAATGGCCGATAGCTACGCAATTGGTGTGGACATGGCTTTTCTCCGGATCGCAATATCCTCTCATGAAGTTGTCTGTTTGAGACGCTCTGGGGCTATGCGACTGTTACATGTAGATTCTATGATCCACTATTGCCGACACCGAGCAACTACGATATCACTCCGACCAAGATGGCAAATGATAAGTCTGTTGGACCATCCAGCTTCCTTTAATCTTATAATGCAACCTATCCCTAAAACTGACAATTATTAGTAGCCATCGAGTACATCAGAAAAGAAGTTTGAAAACAAATTGTTGTATCAAAGTAGAAAATCCAGTTCCAACTGCCCGTGAGTGATAACACCGTTCGTTTTAAAGACTGCACGATGTGTCGTTCTCATGCGTGTTGCATGAGCCCTATAATATCATTGGCGCTGATAGTTGCAGGTTGTGTTTTGCGATTGTAGCTCAATTTTCATGGGTACATATATTTTTTGCAACAAACTGTATTTTGAAATGTCTTATTGAATATTTAAGAATGCATTATTTAAGATACGATCGTTATAACAAGAATTTTGGGGTAAACAATGTACATGCAATCATAGTCAATTATTCGTTCATAGATGTGCGTGTGAAAACCTTTCTCCGATAATTATGTGTACCAAAATAAGCATATTTGTATATAAGATTTTTGCAATGCTATTCTTATCAAAAATATTTTTGCAGAAACTAATGAGACTATTTTGGAATAAAATTATTTATTCTCGTATAAGTGATATCCTTAGAAGTTTGGAAACATCATTAGTAGTACTGCAAAATGACTTTTTTTTTCTTGCTATTTATTTTAGTAAATAGCTAGGAAGAAGTATAAAACAACCTCCCTAATTAAATATTTTCGGTCTATACACTGAGTAATGGCTCTTGCAGACTATGGTTTATTTTTTTTTCTTGATTTTTTTTTTTAAATTAGTATAATTTATGCAATTTGTAAAGTGCGATACGATGTTGACTAGATATTTAAAATCAGGAAAAATTGAACAACGTAGTTTTATTATAAGAAAACCTTGAGTAACGTATATAAGCACAAATAAAATGATAATGCAGCATAAAGCTGATTCAAGGAAACAGGAGGCTTTATTTAAAGCACCAGCAAGCGTGAACAGGAACGATATATAGATAATACCTCTCTAGCTATTAGGCAAGGTTACAAAATAACCGTCATATACAATAAAACAGCAATTATGTGCTCAAATAATCCACAAAATATGAAATTGACAGAACACTCACGTATATTCGCTATTTACATCACAATAACCTCTAACGGAAGAATTTCTGGCTTGTATGCCCTTTGTGGAAATTTCTAGAAAAATCGTGCGTAACTTGAGAAACTCTTAACTAATCTAAAAAATTCAAACTGTTTCCCTAACTCGCCAAATTAGTCACCTAGTTAATCGAATCTAAGGTCAAGAAACTATCTTCAAATAATAACAAACTTCTTGCCTGTAAATGTCGTTTTTCCCAGGGGATAAGTAGCATGCCGTAAAAACATTTTAGGTACTCGTAATAACACTAAAATACAAATACTACGTATGTGTTTAAATTTTACAATCTGATTTTAAGAAAATCCTACGGTGCTTTTTAAAAAATGCAGGAAAATGAAAAACAACGTATTAAAAGGTACTAAAACATAGTTGCAAGATTATTCAAAGCATTCACAATGAAATATAGTTATATACTCACAACATCAATATTAATTTCTGCTTCCACAGAGTTTCTTACCTGAAATATAAAAATGAATATTAGTTACCGTGTATATAAATCGCCGTGTATAATATCAATGCATTTTAAACGCAATACAAACTCGCATTCTTTCGATGTAAATCGTAAATTTACATCATGATTGGAAAAAAAGTTATTAATGTTTCTTGTAAATAGTCAGATACAAATTATACATTCTCTATCACAAACATTGCACATTTTTCCCGTTCTGCATGTTACCATGAAAAAATATAAAGTAGACGTTAATAGTAGATTTTTGTTGCAGTATTGCTGCTTGTGATACGTAGTTAATAAATTAAATACGTGGAATGTTTGGGTTAAATCCATATATAATTATTTGTAAATTATTGTAAAATTCTCGAACCGGATATCTGAGTTGGTAGAATACGTGTCTTAAGATCGCAAAGTCATCGGTTCAAGTCTTATTCTGAATATTATTTCATACCTTGTATACATAAAATTATACTGTTGCGTATTTTAAATAGTTCTGACAATTTACCGTGATAAATTTTGTGAATAAGGAAATTTCAGTATCTTACTGAGAGAAATTCTTAAACGATCACTTGCCATTATGGAATGAAGAATTACTTTATTTTTTTTAAGAAGGTAATTATACGTAAAATGGTAATACATGTAATTTTCAAATTGTAGAGATATTTAAAGTGAAATATAATTCGACGTATACATATATACACACAGGCATATCATTGAAATTGATCAGTTAGAGCTTCATTGTGTATGAACAAGTAAATCCGTCTAAAGTCTGAATTCGGACTTCCAAATTAGTCCCAATCAGGGCCGACCATAAATATTGCGAGGCCCCCTATACAAACATTTACTACGGGGGCCCCCTATAAACATTTATTACGGGGCTTCCTCCATATGCGATTTTTCAGTCCTTGTATGTCTTTCATTTCTTTTCCTCCCTTAAAAAATTGAATTGACAGACCCGCTGACACAAGAGCCCCCACTCAAGTGGTCACCTTTAAAAAAAATAAATTGCCCGGCCCCTGACACATGAGGCCTCCACTCGAGTGGTATCCGACCCCTTATGCGTGACTCTATCCCAATATCTGTAAATATTAGTTCTCGGATACATATACTAATATCATGCATTAAAAACATGCTTACAAAAATGAATATTAAGAAAAAGGAACTCTTGATAAAATATGTAACTAAGAATATTTTCTTTTGAATGTATTTTAAATGTGTGTATACTCTCTAAAAAACAAAATTTTTAATGTATATAAATTTCAAGGTTTGAAGTGTACATTAAAAACAACGTTTTCTTGTATAAAATGTAAAATACTCTTAAAGTCGCTCACAAAATAGCTCGGGTAAGATGATAATAAAAAGAAATACTTTAAACAATGTAAGAAAGAAGGCCACTACTTCATATTTTGCATTTAAATAGCGTACTGTAAAAACATGCATATGAAAAACGGTAATGAGTTTCTAGGCCTTTCTTTTTAAATATGTGAATACCAGTTTCATACTTCTGAAAACCTGAACGTGGTTAGTATTAAAAACGTTTTTCAAAACTAGCTTTCTTCATTTTGAGTTGTTTACTATTGAGCTTTCTTTTTTTTTTTTGCACGAATATAACATGCGGAAATTTTTATATATCTTTTAAAAATTGTATTTACAATTGGAGCAAATGAGAGTATTGTACTATATCATCAATTTCAAATGTATATTGAATAGAATAAAACATTTTGAAGACCCTTAAAAAGCTGCTGCAATTAAAACCCAATGATATGAAAATTTCGTAAATACAACATAAACATAAATTTATATATTGGTCGACTGGTTTCGAAGGCAAAAAACAGTCGTTTTCTTCAGAACCAACTAGAAGAGCGACCTCGCATATTTAAGTAAGTTCGACAACTGCGATAGAATAGAGCACGTGCCTGAAGATAAGGCTGAAGATAAGTGACCATTGAGGCAGGAAAATATGAAACACAATGATACAAATGAACGGAGGAAACCACTGAAGAAGGATATAACAGCAGAAAATAAAGACGGAACGGAATAACACAAGGAGGTGAAAGAACCGTTTTAGTAGGTTTATTCACTAGTCAGTTATTTCTATTCCTCTGCAATCTGTTCTCTTACAGTTTAGTTTTCTCTCCATTCATTCTTTATTTTCCACTATTCTTTCCATCCTCCGTGGTTTTTATCGTTCATTCCTTGTATCCTACTTCGAATTTTCCTACCACAATGGATTTTTCTCATTCATTTCTCCCCATGGCGATGGCAACTTTCACCTATCTTTAACTACATATATTATTCTACAGCTGTTGGCGCTCTTTGTATTGGTCAGGAAGAAAAAAGTAGTTTTCTACATTCGAAACCGGGTGACCAATATATATTTAAGTTTATGTTGTTACGTTTTTATGTAATTGAATCAGATACCTTTGTACAATAATACAGATGAGTGGGAGTAGTACGTTTTCTGACATTTTGTATACTGTTACAAATAGTATCCCAGCTAAATTGTAGGATGAAGCAAACCATTCATTGCAGAAGAAAGTAATTTTTCTAATAAAAATTGATTTTAACATTGGTGTTGACTTGCAACTCTCAGAGTGGACTGAATTGGGTAATTTTCGTGTTCTACGGTTCTTTTTCTACATAAGGGCTACTTGTCCGCGGCCTATAGTTAAAAATGTATTCCAAATCACTAGGAACATGAAGCTTACTCGGAGCTTCTTGACTTCCTCCGAAATTCAGTACATGTGGATCGAGTGATCAGAATGGAACAACAGTTGATGCGGAGAATATTTGCAACTGTGGGAAATCTTTTAAAAACTATTTTTTGGTTCAGAAAGTTTTGTGGCAGAAAATATGAATTTCATTTGCAATTATAGAAATATAAAGGAGTTATTTTGGTCTAACGTGTTGATTATATAATTCTGCACAGAAATTCCGTAGAACGTACTTCATGCAGACATCACTTCTTACTGTATCCATTCCTTACCTAAAGATATGTCTTTCTTCGAAATTTTGATTTAAACTACTATTGCTTTGTCCGGTGAAGAAAGTTTTCATGTTGGGCAAAGAACGTTTGCTTTATTCAGAGCGTTTTGTCCTTAAGAAACCAGGCAATGAGAAAATGGCATGCATGTGTAAATGAAAATGAAAATATTTTTCCCGAGAGAAGCAAATGCGTTTTTTTTCACTATAGAAATGCTTTATTTATAGGAAATATTTGCCATCTTAATTAGCATGGAGAACATTTATGTCTTTTAATTAGAAGAAGAAATTTAAATATCAATTTACAGTGTTATGGACGATTATAAATAATAAAACAAAATAATTTAAATCAAAGAATTTGTGATTTTTCTCCAGAAAAGAAGTATTTAAATTTATAAAACGTATCAAGATTCTTAACATTTACTGAGAATTATCACTTTTAATAAGGAAAACTTAAGTATATTTTTCGGTAGATATGGTAGAGTATAAATAAGAGAAAATATTTTCTTCCAGAAAAGGAGTTTCTTCAGAAACTATCTGTTTATTTACCGGCTCAGTAAACTAATACGAAAAACATAAGAATATGTTTTCAGTGTATACGGTCGCAAAAATATTCTTATGTTTTTCGTATTATGTTTACGGATGAAAACTATATAAACTCATTGCCTAGGAAAAATAACTAAATTTAGTAGGAACAATTGCAATTGTAATCTTATTATTTCGGCCTATATTTTGACAGATACAAACAATGTGTATGTAAAATAACATTACACATGCTATTGCATGCTAAACCAATAAACCAGTCGTAATATAGTCATGAAGAACTTTTTCACACCTTTATCATCCTTCCTGCAATAAAGATGCGTAATAAAACCGAGTAATCAGAAGCCCATCCAACCACAGATTAAAATATTCATCATTCTTTCACATCTGCCTGATAATATCATTCCAATTATCCATCCTCTTCGAGCGATAATTGCGCGCCAATTCAATTAGAACTCAGACTCTTCCTACCTTTACTGCTATAATCAAACTGAAAATAATTAAGAATTTTTAGCCAGAAATAGGAAGGAGAAGTGTAAAAAAAAGTAAACAGGCACAATAAAATCCAGGAATCTTTTTCTATAAGCGGCTTACGGCTGCGCTCATTACAGGTTTTAATTAAATTAACTGGCACTAGCCATTCGTGAGGGAGGAAAAGAATAATATTTTCAGAGCAGATTATTGGAAAATAAGTGGTAGAAATGGAAGATGCAATAAATTTACGGAATAACGTCGAGTTTTGAGTGATTTTGTGAGAGAAAGAGGAAAAGTCCGAGGTAGTTATAAAAAAAAAAAGTTTTTCTGGGAAATATATGCAGAAGTTTTCCAATAATGGAATGTGCGATTTTCCGTATGGAGTTATAATTTCTAAATAAAGTATGGTATAGTAAAAAGAAGTAATTTTGAGAGTTTGGAATAATGATTTGCTCCAATTTGATAAGTAAATGGTTCGATATCTTTTGAAGACTCAGAAACAAATTCACGTGTCACCAACTGATTGGTCCTTTAAAATAAATGGTGAAAGTATTTATTTTACTGTGACTATCTTATTGAATTTATTTTATTGGGCCAAATTATTAGCCTTGTACTAAATTTTAAGTTTATCCTTTAACAGGAGCTGTATTTTGTGCATAATTCGAAATTAAAACATTTGTATTTGCAACATCCTTTAAAAGCAAGTTTTTAAAAATTACATTACTCACTTGTTTTATTTTTTATTTAAATTCTCACCCTTCGAACTAATTTCAAATATCTCCATCTCGCTTAAATGAGAGCATTTTGCATTCACTGGATATATCAAAAATTTTGGTGCAAAGAACATCTAAAATAATATTAATTTAGACCATTTTTCAGAAACCATTTTTGAGCAATGCCTCTAATATAATTGACTTTAAAATATTCGAGTTTTCTCATCAGATTTATCAAATAGTATTCAAATAAGTTTTATATCAACAAGTATGCTTTGCACTAACCTTAAATTCGAATATTTTGATATGTAGCACTCCATTAATAGTAACATATTCTGATACACAATAATTTTCCTAACTACAATTTTTGTCGTTGCTGTAGATATATACGTATTATTTTTATTATGATATTATATGAAAAAATGTTACCAGCTATTTTTTGTTAATTAAATATGGTGTAATATAAAATATCATCTTTGTATGTAGTCTGGTGCTGGTTTCAGTTTGAAAAATCGGTTTGCAATCAAGTTCAGATTTAAGTAGGTCACTTCAGTCAGTAACTTTGCTACAAGAATGAACTTCACTGCTGCCAAAAATACCAACAATATAAATATTTGTTGGTAAAGCAGCATTAAAATAAATTGCAAGCGTATCGGATGATTTTGGAGACAAAACGCGATTCCATTAAGAGAAGAGATGTAGCAGTTACAGCAATCGAAACAGGTAACTGTATGCTAATTGTACCACTAACGATTTTTTTTATCCGAAAGTAACGTTTATATTTAATATGCAGCAATTTAAATATAAAATTTAAATTATTATTAATTTATAATATGTGAAATTTAACAATTAAAATGTTCGTTCTTATCGTTTTATGCATAAAAAACTATAAAACTTATTAGCAATAAGTTAATGTATACAGTATATAGATACAGAAAAAAACATCATTACGCATAATTTCCCCATAATGCAACCGCTTTAATATTATATAATATTTTTAACAGAATATATGGCCGAGATTAAATTATAACAGACAATATTTTTCTCAAAAAGAACATGTTTTTTCTCTTAGAAAGAAGGATGGTATTGCCAAATAGGAATTATTTAGGCGACTTCTTAATAGACATACTAAAGTTATATTTTAAAAACATAAGGGTATTTTTGACAGTTAAAATGTTCGAGAATGAAGAAATAATATATAATTTCCATTAATAATAATGATTATTACAAGGTTTAATAGCAGCAGGCATAAACATTCCATGTATTTGAACTCGAATTCAAGCAAACTTTCGAAATATTTCGATAAATATGTAAACATATGCACACTGCGTACGAAACATTACATTACACATATTATTCCGTGATAATCCAATAAACTACTCTCAACGCAGTCGCGAAACAAGAAGCAGTCATGGAGAAACCACACACACCTTTATCATCCTCCTAGTAATAAAAACACGTAATCATTTCGCGTAATCACGAGCCCATCCGACCACGGATTAAAATATTCATCACTCTTTTCACATCTGACTAAAAATATCATTCCAATTATCCATCCTCTTCGAGCGATAATTGCGCGCCAATTCAATTAGAACTCGGCAGTGGCAGATATCTATCTCCCCTCACCCCCCCGTTTCCTCTGCATTGCTATAATCAAACGCAAAATAATTAAGAATTTTTGCCAAGAGTACTATGTAATAAAGGAATAAAAACAAATAAAAAATGCAAACAGACAATAAAATCTTCAATCTTCTTCGGTAAGCGGCTTATGGTGGCGCTCATTGCAGGTTTTAATTAAATTAACTGGCATTGGCTATTTACGAAGCGAAAAAGAATAACATTTTCAGAACAGATTATTGGAAAATAAGTGGTAGAAGTAAAATATGTAATAAATTCGGGACATAACGTCAACTTTCGACGAATTCTGGGAGATATATCGTGGGTGGGGGTGGGGGGGGGGGGGCGGTGAAATCCAAGATAAAATAGTAAAACTTGTAACTTTTTTTTCCATTGCACTCGATATCCGCAACCCCAAAGTAAATTTCTAAGATGCCGGAGGCATACTGTATCTATTTATTGAAGGCATAATGAATGATAGTCCATAACTGCATCCCATTTGCTGGTGTATTATTAGTTTAAAAGGATGTAGACGTATTACCCACTCAATCTTTTAGGTGCTCAATCATGTTTACGTGTGAAGAACATGGAAGCCAATTAAGGATTTAAAACTTCGTACAGTTTATTTTTAACAGAGTTCTTACAGACTTGTGCGGGGGTGCATTATCTTGTTGAAGCAGCACATTTAGTACAAAATGAATGATTCACATAGTCTATTTGGACAACCGCGTACACAATAATTGTTCAGGACGTCTGTAGATGCAATAGTGATCCATATCAACCCTAGGTAACACCACTCTACATCATTACTACCACTCCCGAAACCTGTGCTATGTACATTCCCCATTTGACTTAAAAAATATAATTCTTCATGGGACTTTCTCCCTATTTGGACTTTAATGTGAACTCGTTGATATCTCAGACTGCGTTGGTTATTTTAACTCTGCTGGCTATTGACAATGTTACAGAGAGCAGGTTATGTTCTAAGCCTGTCAATGGTGTTATTGGATGCTCTGATATCAAACTGCGTAATCACTTAGGCCAGTGAAAGTTTCAATTAAGTGTGATGTGTGTCACAAGCCATGATTATCTACAGCACGTTAGCTTCCGCACATCTTGGAAATAAAACTCATCTTGTCTGATATGACATTTTCACGGAACATTCTTGGCCCAGTGCCCAAGATAAGTCAAAAATCTTCCCACTTCTACAGTGTTAGTCATTTGTTTATCACCTGCTACCTGATTCCTTTGAAAGTTAGTTACATTACGCGGTCTAGGCAAGTAAGTTAATTACTACACCAAGCAAAACCCTGTACTGTGATGCCCTTTTATAGTCACAGTAATTTAGGTGCGCACCCTTTAGGAGGGAGGTGTTATCGTCTTAAGTGGAATGGGTAATGTCTATAATTTTGACATGTAATTATATATGCAATATTTTTTCTTGGTGTAATACTGTAATTCGGAAATGGATGATAATAGGGATAAATGAAGTTATCAACTTTAACGAGTTTAGTATATTATGTAGTGTGTGTGGTTTCGAAATATATTTTTGATTCGGTGTCAAAAGTGGAAGAAAACGGAAAATTTAGTTATTAATAGAGCATTTAAATACAAATTAGACTAACATACACATATGTTTACCAAATTTTACGAGTAGAACAGGAATTTAAAACAATGTGTGCGTGGGCATGGTTGCCGAGACCATGAATGCGTACATTGTTAACTATAAAATGTTCCAGTACACTATATTTATATGCTATACGATAGGGTAATATCAACATTGCCACAGCACAGTGATTATTCAGCTTATGTAAGGAAATGTTGATATTTTTATTTTTTCTCACATTGGAACATAAAAAAATATATTATTTGCACTTTGATTCCTCTAAAAAATTATTTACATTTAGAAACACTTTGGACCTTTATTTGGAATTCATATTTCGAAGTTTAAATAAATTGGAACATTTGAACACCCACACTGTAATCCGTTTTGTTTACATTTTGTTATATCTTCAAAAAATAACTGAGAAAAGTTGTTGATGACAAGAATTTTGAAGTGTTTTCTTTATATTTTATGTTCATAATAATGAATATTTAAATTTTTCAATTTAAAGCGTTTTTATTTACTTTTAAAACTTTAAGTAAACTCTAATATTCAAATCTTTAAAACATTCGTTTTGCTGAGATTTGGGACTTTAATTTATGAATGATTAAGTCGTTTCCAGTATAAGAGTTTGATTAACAAACAACCAATTAATTTACAACATTCCCCACATCAGGGGTATTTTTGAAAATTCAGTACTATCTACATTCTCCATAACATATACACCCAACAACAAAATAATATTTTAAATAGAATTTTTTTTTTTTTTTTTTTTTTTTTACAAACTGAATACAGTTGCCCATTCTTTTCTTTAGAAAAAAAATATTCTGAGAGCCTAGCTTTACAGAGTGTGTTTATTACGATTCAAGAATGAAAAGATTTCATGAAAACGTTATTCTCGAATAAATAACAAATGAAATATGAGAGAAAAGGGGGAACTTGAGTCCATTTCTAACTCTCAGTAATATCCAAGGGTTTAGCTTCACATTTTCTATTTTGTTCCAGATTCTGTGCTACTTTTTACCCATCCCCAGAAATATGCGCATTTGTTTCTGTTTTTGTTGGTTTGATTTGTTCTTGGGCACTTTTCCCAATTGTAAATCTCTCCAGTATTTGTCTTGCAAGAGACACCACACGTTTTGCATTTTCAATGCTCTGGTGGAACAAGAGAAGTTTTATTGGCTTTTTAAGTAATTGAAAATTCAGGATCTGCTTTCCATTTGTTCTGCCCGCTTCAAAAATACAAACTGATTTATTTTCATCGCATTGATTATTGTTAGAGTAATTTTAGTGATTAATTTTATTCAAGAATATTTATTTTGTTTGTTTCTTTTTTGCTTTGTTTATGGAAATTTAAATTTTGTGTTTACATGAATGTTATACAGTGGAGTGACTGCTCTATTACGTTGTATAAAAGCAAAAAATATATTAAACTGAATCAACCATGGTTATGTAGTCTTTGTCGCTCGTCAGAAAGATGTAGACAATGAGATAGATGATCAATGTGCGCAATACTCCTTCCAGTGTTTCTTTCAGAACTTTTTGGCCGGGGGTCGAATGAAATTTTAAGGAGAGGGGTATTGAAAGTTTCCTATTTGCCGTATATAAATATATCTAAATGCTGTGTTACATAAATAGAAACTAGGTTAGCATAAAATGTCTCCAGGGGGGCGATACTCGTCTCAGCATCGCCCCTCGGAGGTATGTCTGAAAGAAACACTGCTTAAAGCAAGGATTTTAGGTTTTTTCTGTGAAAATATTGCAACTTCGATTCCATGAATGATTGGGGGAGGGATGTTGAGTCCCGGTCATTGATGGTATAAAAATCTAACCGCTCAAGAAAATTAGTGAAGCCACGTGTCTTATAGCAAGATATTGCATGAAAACAAGAAAGTGCTGAACAGATCATCCTTCATGCTTTTAAGAATGTTACTTTTTGACATGCTGGATGATTAAAAATAGAATACGCTTATTCAAAGTCTACAAAAGAATAAATTGGCTGATATTAAACCAAACTTAGTATACATATCTTGCGAAAGGAATGTTATAAAAAAAATAGTTCTAAAAGTCACAAAAAATATTTCGACGCTGAAGACAAGAAAAAAATCCGACGCACCATGAAATAATTGTATCCAAATGAAACAACATTTGGTACGTGTAATGTGGATGTTCAGAAAAAAAATGATTAAAATTTCAGAACAATTGGATGATTTATTGCACTGAAAGATCTACACAAAGTGAATGCTTCAATATGGAGTTGGTCCACTTCTGGCCTTGATACAAGCTGTTACCCGACGTGACATTGCTGCATAAAGTTGCGGGATAGTGTTCTGAGTAATGTCGTTCCAAATGGTCTCCAATTGACGACTTAATTCGTCTACAATCTGAGATGGTCTCAGGTGACGCCCCATCTCAGCCCAAATGTGATCAATAGGCGAGAGATCTGGGAATCTGGTTGGCCAAAGAAGTGTGTCATAAGCACGTAGACAATCAATAGAGAGGCGTACCATGTGTGGCCTGGTATTATCTTGCTGAAAAGTTATCCCGGGGTGTCGCGGAAGGAATGGCAATACAAAGGGTTGTAGAATGTCGGCAACATACCGCTGTGCTGTGATGGTGTGACGGATAACTGTCAAAGGGGTCCGGCTATCAAACGAAATGGCACCCCAGACCATAACTCCCTGTTGGACCGTGTGGCATGTGACAGTAAGTGCAGGATCCTGACGATGTCCGGGTTGTCTTCAGACACGTCTGCGCTGGTCGTCGGAACTCAGTTCGAAACGGGACTCATCACTGCAGACAATTCGTTTCCAATACGAACAATTCCACATTGATCGGGGCCCGGCACTACTGCAATCGCTGTTGACGGTGCATACTGGTCGTTGGTAGGCGGCGTAATGGGGGCTAGATTCCGCTCCAGCAGTCTTCAATTAATGGTCCGGCTGGTCATTTCCGTGTTTGTCACATGTTGGATGGTTGATAACGACGAATCTCGTGCTGTCACAATCGCTGCTTTGACAATCGCTCTATTTTCCCGTTTTGTTGTCGCTCTTGGCCGCCCGCGGCCTGCTTGCTGCTGAAATCTGCCATTCCGGACCCATTCCTGCCAACATCGTCTAATTGCTGCATCTCTCCTACCCAAATGAAGAGCGATTCGACGGTGTACCCATCCAGCCTCATGCAGTCCGACAGTACGCCTTCTTTCAAACTCTTTCATATGCTCGTAGTAGCGACGAATTCGCCAGCGAGGTATTATTACAAGCAAGGTACGTCAACGCAATCGAAATCCACTGCATGTGTTTTGTTCCTGAAAGCGAAGTTCGCTCTTTATATACATCACCATGGTGCTCAGTTTCAGTGCACTGTAGTTCCGACGATTCATTCATTGGCTGAGAATTTTTGCTCATTTGCATATTCGGTCGACAGGTGTTTGCATGTACAGTTTCATTACCTTCGGATTATCAAAATGCGGATGCATCAAAAATGTGTGACATGTGGAAGTGTGTAATTTCAAGGCAAGTGAAGCAGAAACACAAAGTAACAAATCACTTATCAAAAGTAACATCTTTTGCTATATATATATTTTAAGTTTTACAAATCGATCAGACGCAATCGATAAAAGGTTTTAATCGACGAAAAGAGTGTAAATGATCATAAGTTTAAAAAATCTTAGGGCCTGAATACTTCGAATTTCGTTAAAGTTGGATGGGGCTAAAATAATACTCTGAATCGGTGTTGAATAAGAAGTAAATATTTCTGTCAGAAAATTTCTAAAATTCCTGCTTTAAGAAATTTTGTTCTCACTGATCATCCCATCTCATGCACCGTGCTTGTGAACGGAAATGATCATTAAACCATGCTATATGGATGATGATGAACGATAAGTTGAGCCATTTTTTAATTTTGTTTCTCAAGATGCATTTTTAGATGCATTCAAAGTCATTGGTAAAAATTTCTGTGATTTTCTTTTTCAAACATTTTAAAATTTAAAACAGACTATTAAAATATATTTTTTTTTCTTTAAAATATGTCGATTACAAGTATTTCTTTAAAATCCATCGATAAATTTTTCTTTAAAATATATCGATTACAAGTATTTCTTTAAAATGCATCGATAAATTTTTCTTTAAAATATATCGATTACAAGTATTTCTTTAAAATGCATCGATAAATTTTTCTTCAAAATATATCGATTTTACAATGCTTAAGCTGTGATTAGTCAGATGCAACCCATTGCTTTCATCCTAATGAATAGGCTGTAATATATGTAAGGTCCTGGATACCCTTAAATTAAGGTTGTGTTCAGAGTTATGATATTGTTTAAATTATCTCTGATATCTTTCTGCCCGTCTTTAAACATGTTAAAAACACTTTCACCGATTTTATACCAATTTCTATTGAAATGCAGGCTGGGAATATTAACAAACGATCTTAGCAAAAAGTTCTGCGGACAACATAAGGTAGGTGAGCCAATGAAGGGCAATCATACACAAGCTGGCCTACTTCACGAATTCGTATTAGTTCGATGTTTAACTACATGTTGGACCTGCGTACGGACACATTACCTTAAGCGCCGTTGGCCGAAAATGAAATTGTTTGGGTGATCAAGTCTTTCTTTTGAGAGAAGCTGTGACGGCTTTTCTCATTTGAGGTAATTAAATATTTAAATTTACATGCATTTAACATTTTAAGAACTTGAAATATAATACTTTTTTTTAAAGCTTATTTTTTTATCTTTAAGAAAATGTACTCACATTATAAAAAAGACAATTATCAGATTGGCAATGAATTAGCGTAAAAACACAATCTGGTGGCATGTTCTCAAAGTCGACTGGACGGACATGCAACCTGATATTGTTATTTGTGCGCAAGAAAAGCAAAATAATTAACACGAGATTCTGTATTCGTTGCCCAAGAGGAGATTGAAAAACTTATAAGAAAAGACAAAATAGAAAAGTCTAGATCATAATTGTTCTCATAGAAATAATAGTAGTATTCCTGAGGTTTTTTTTTTTTTTTCTTTTTTTTTTAGGTTTTTGATAATCCTTAATGAATAAGTTAACTTAATAACGAAGTAAGTCATTTCAATATGGGGGCTAGATTTGGTTTATGTGCTCATAAAGTGGTCTACAAACTTCCAGTTTTAAGTACAATTTTCAATTACGAAATTATTTAATTACAAAATTTTGAATTTATATTTTAATTGCAAAAAACAAAAAATATATGTCAGAAAATATTTTTCAAACAAAATATTTTAACTGTATGTCAGAGATAAAGAGCTTTTTTTAAACAAATTCAGCAATTTACATTTCACCTGGAAATTATCAAAACAATCTAAATTCTTAAATATGGGCAATTTTGGCTTTGCCAGTTTCGCGGCGATTTTTGAAAATTTTGGAACTTGAAGCCGGATGCGATATTTTTCGCGAGGTTTCTGAAATTTTCTAAACTATTTAAGAGCTGCGCATTTCTAAGCTATTTAAGACATTACTAGAGGTCTGTGAATAAATTCCATTGTAAAAGAGTTCTTTGTATTTATGAATATGCCAGTGCTGTGCGAAAAAGTCTGTTTGTTAACTCGTTGTTCGTTTAATTGTCGTGCTATTGTATTTTATTATTGTTTTGGGATCGTTAAATATTAATAGTTGGATTTAATTTCTGTTCACACTTCTTGTTGCCTTAAATAAATCTGATGTTATCCAGACGTTAGAACTCGTTCGTGAATCCTGAATACAATTTCTCTAATCTAGAGGATGCCACCTCGCAATATATTAACTTGCGGATAGCGTTGTTTTTCATTTAACCGTCCAAATAGAAACAATTTGAAAGATAAAAAATTTTAAAATCCATGCAATTTATATCAGGGGTCAAATTTCTATATTTTATAAATGAAAATTTCAGAAGGATGCATTTTTACATTTGAACCCACACCCACACACACACACACACTGGGGCAAATAATTAAAATGCACAAAATGCATTTTAAATCGAAAAATGATCTGGGACAAACATAAAATCATAAACCCAATTCTTCAAACTTTTATTTACTACAGATAACACTCCATATTATTTTTTTTTTACTTTTTAAAGCAGAAAACCTGACGACAAAAGATTGAAATAAAAAAACGCAGCTTCTTCATTGCATTCTATTTGTTGATTTGATTTATTTTTTCCCCCAAACTCTCTTTTCCAATTGTAAATTTCTCCGTTTGTCTTTGCAGCGACACCACGTTTGCATTTTAAATGTAGCCACCGAAGAAAAACCAATTTTATTGGCTTTTTAAATAATTGAAATTTCGCACCTATGCTCGCCTACCGAGAAATTCGGGGAAAGAGCGAAAGATAGACAGAAAAGAAAGACTGAAGCTGGTGTAAAACATTTGAATGACCTGATTTTTCAATTTGCATTGATTATATTTTTTTCCTTCATCCATGAGATTGAAAAGAACCAATTTATTTACAGACACAGGAGGTGTTGTTCAATGAAGGTTCATTGAAGATCCGTTGCTCCGAGCAAACAAATGCCGATTATTAAAAAGTAAATGTGCTTCACACAAGGATCTATTAAATATGAAATATTGGATCACACATCTTCTAGAATTAAAATCAGATCTCTGCTATTTTACCATGCATAAAGTTTGTAAGGAAATTTAAAAAAAATAGGAGGGACGGGGGGCACTGATACAATTCGAATTTATTTACTCTATTTTTCTTTTGGAAGTAATTTGAACATCGAGTTAAAAATGCCAGTTTCTCGACATTCGTGATTTACAATAGTTGGTATGGATGATACAAGCTGGGGAAGACCCTCAAATTCTCGATTTACATTTTTTTTTTTAATTTGATAGCAGTTCAAATCCGAAGACGCTATTATAAAGGATTTATTATGATCTGCTCTTGAGATATTTAAACTTTTATGTTTTCGATAGATATCAAAAAATGAAACTATCATCGGCAGACATCATCCTTAAGAATCAAGCAATTTCCATGACATCGGTACTACTAAACAAAATTTCCCGAAACAGTGAAATATGCGGATGTAAGAATGTGCACTCATATGAGAGGGTAAGGGGACATGCATTTCCGGCCCTGGAAGTTCAAGATCACAAAGGCAGGCATCAAGCTAGTCTATGTTTTACGTCTTATCCGTAAGTGAGCACCCTTGGGAAAAGTTCAACGAGT
This sequence comes from Amaurobius ferox, assembly GCA_951213105.1. NCBI lineage: Eukaryota > Metazoa > Arthropoda > Arachnida > Araneae > Amaurobiidae > Amaurobius > Amaurobius ferox. The sequence goes on from OX578140.1 coordinate 18,805,261, forward strand.
GCCTGTGGATGTAAGACAGCGATTTCCACGACCTTTGACTCACTCCATGACAACAATGCACTCATAATTATAAAAGCCACCTACAGAGGAGGGGGCGTTTTCAAAAATTATGATTACGTTCCAGTTGTGGATAACAACATCCATGGAACGGTTTTGACATTATTATGCGTTCAGGAATAGACGATATCCTCTTCCTCGACCAAGACCTACCCCAAATTGTAAGGTATATTTGGACGGCCTGGAAATGTCCCCCTCCCCCAATTTAGACGGAAACCCAGTGGGGGTGGCATTTACAGGGATCATACTCTCCTTCTCCTACCACCAACTTCTCCAAAGGACTTATGGACAGACATATTTAACGTGACCAACCTCCGCTTGAATAAATGGACATTTTGGGCAGAAGCGGGAAGGTATGGTCGATATCTGTATTCCAGCAAGAATACTTGTTTGTGCCACACTTTTTTAACCCTCTTACTTCCTAATGTTAGGATTATCCCCCGATTAATAATAGTATCTACAGAACGGTTTCGAGCTTATTATACTATCCTAGGTATGTAATAGCCGATATTTGCAATGGCAACAAGAGTTCTTGTATTAGCTAGCGTGATTATGCCGTTAGAAATTTTAAGTTTGCTACATTTTTTGGACTGAATTTCAATGTTCCTATAGAGATTTTCAAAATTGTGGCAAAATAGTGATGCTGTTGCAGATATCTGCGATTCCATGTCGCCAAGCACCAAACCATTCCATGGATGCTGTTATCTACATTGGGAACAAGATCTTGGCAATAAAATCGTTAATTTTCAATAAAATTACACATTACAATAAAGCTGCAATTCGTGTCATCGATTTCCATAATTTTGTAATTTGATAATTTGTAGAATAAGTCACGTGTTGGACACATCGGAATATTATTTCCTCCGCACCAAATAAATGCACCCAGGAATTGCATTTATTATATGAAGAATTAAAGCACGGCAGCGACCTGCAAAACAATGCTTAACGAAGAACACAGCAAATATGCCTAAAAAACATATTTTTTTTATTTCTCGTAAATGAAAATGAGCGACATAAATATTAATCTTTACTCGCCGTTTTTTTCTCTGCAGGAACACGCATTAATAAGACCGGGGAGGGAAGAATAATGGTGAATAAATGAAATAAAACGGGTAAAACAGGACCCGCGATCCTGAGCATACATTAAAGATGATGAGACAAAACTTTACGGTGGGGGCGGCATTCCTTCCAGTGCTTCCCCTTCTTATCTATTTAAATGGCGGCAAATGCAAAACTGTTTCCATGTGTTACATATGGAGTAGAAGATTGGATAGAATGACATGCTGTATGCCGCGAAGGGGTTTCACACAAAATACTAAATTTAAGTTTAGTAGATGTTTCCAGTTGGTCGCTCCTGGACATTATCATCACCAAATATATTCCTGGACTGTAGTGCGTATTTCGGGTTAGAAAATATACAATTCAAATTCCGATAATCATTACAGCGTAAAGAATACCGTTGCGTCTCACCACGCTCCTACTAGCGCAACCAACACCGGTGGGCCGGTTTTCTGATAGCTAGCGCTCTTCAAGAGTGATTTTAAACTTCATGAAAACGATCCCAGATTTATGAGAAAATGACGATGGACGTATATGATAACACTCTCGGGAATGTCGCCTTTTACAATGCGGTTGGCCCTTGGCTTTATAGCCATGGAGCTACATCTAGTAAGGGGCGCATAAATCGGACGACTGGTGTGTTAGGGGGATTCCTCAATTTATCTGGGAGAATTTCTTGAAGCATGAGCCAGACTTTTCCCAGGTGGAGGATTTGGACTGACGAACGAAAATCCGTCGATGACTAGGGTCTTGACTTTGTGGGTGTTTTTCAAACCCTACCCAGTAAATGGTTCCAACGACCACGTGGCCGCGAATGAGACTTTGCTGGATGGGAAAGTAAAATACGATGCCCTCCCTCTCAATACCCAAATAAATCTCCCGGTTGCTGTGGGAGAATTTCCCTTTTCAAAACTGTGGAGTTTATGAATACAACTAGCTTTTATGTATATCATAATCGACAGACGTGCTGTTGGATCTTCCAATAAATAATGGTTGAAAACATGACCACATATTTGACCTTTGTCGATATATTCCTATGATGAGTATGATAGTAGGTCAGGCATGATGTCACATAAAAACTAACTTCAAGAATATGGGTACATTCAGACTCGTTTAAGCTTTTGCCAACGACGCTAATAAAATAAAATTCTAGCCCCCCCCCCCTCCCACCCAATCATGAAAAATGTTCATTTTGGAATTTAGAACATAATTGAAACAATGCCTATTATTACGTTCTTATATGATTAATTTATTGAGCTTGTTTTAAGTTTGGCCTTTTAAAATGTCGTGTTTAGTCTTAACTTTAATGGAAACAATAAATTTAGTGGAAAACAACAATAAAAACATAATTTTTTTTTTCATAAATAAATAAAAATTGAATTACTATTTTTGTAAAAAAAATACTCTTGGCGATGAACATAGCTTTTTCATTGTAATGCTGTATCTACGTTTCCTGTCGAACAGGTGTTTATTTCATTCTCTATACCTCACCCCCCCCCCCCCCCCATCAGAAATGGACTTGTTAACCACAGCCCAACTTCATAAAGATGGATACTAGTCTGCATTTTATAAGATCAGTTTATAAAATATAATTGATCATCTGGTCTTCCGCCGAACTTGATTTTTAAGAAATAGCAGAACAAAAAATCAATTCAAGTTATCAACCACAAAAAGGGGGAAGAAAACGAACGAAGGGGGACATAGAAAAATCGTTCCTGGGAAGTAGTCAAAATAAGAAAAAAATGAATTCGATATATCTTCCACGCAAATTCGAAATTAACGTTATTTGGTAGCGGTCCCATAGAGCAAGACGAAATCTATACGCATGCATCAACGGAATAAATAAATAATAAAACCCCCTTCTCTCCAATCCGAAATGCTGCTTCATATGGATGAACCCACTGATGTTGCTACAACTTTAAGGGAATGGAAAATAGGGGAGAGAAATAGAAGGGAGGGGCAAGAAAAATATCTGATCGTGTTCGCATGTAAAATGAGAAAACGAATCGAATTTTTACATGAAGATTTTTGTATAAATGCCCGATTCTCGGAAAATTATATCCGTGTATGTTTCATTTTTATTCGAATTCCACTTCATTTTCTCCGGATTTGCGACGATTTTAGATTATTTTCTCTCAAGATTATTATGAGCGAAGAGTTTAGAATTGATGTTTTCAATTGGGGCACGAAAATGCATAATATTTTTTTTTCCTTTTGTTCTTTATCTGATTTTAATATCATATTTTCGGAAACAAGATTGCTCAATTTTTTAAAACGGAAAGAAAATATGAAGAATGTTAGACTGGAATGAAATTTTGTATTTTTAGTATACGTTAGTAACATATATATATATATATACAGGGTGATTTAAAAGTTCGGAGTAAAAGTGAAACGCTATAAAAAAGTATCTATGGGTTGGAGAGGCATGCGGTTTGCTGATTAATATTCACCGTGGTGGTGGATTTTATATGGCATAAACAATAGTTCAAAATCTCGACACTAGGGGGCGCTGCTGCAAATAAAACAATGCGAGGTAATAATTGTGAAATGAGATATTTTATTTCAGCATGATGTACAGCTGCACGTGCTCAATGTGTCCACCACCACATTCCAGTGCTGAGTGCAGTCGCGGTATTACGGCTGATACAGCATGAAACAGCATATCAACGGGAATTGCTGCTACCTCCTGCCGTAAGGCGTCTTGCAGTGCTGGGGATTTCCTCTATAGACTCGTGATTTTAGGTATCCCCACAACCAGAAATCACAGGCTGTGAGATCTGGGTATCTCGCAGGCCATTCATGTGTGCTATGCCTACTCAGTAGGTGATCGGTGCCAAACGTTGACCATAGCAACTCCATCACTTAAACGTGCCGTGTGGGGTGGTATTCAATAATGTTTTTGTCTGATCCTAATTTTGCGTTGCGTGAGCGATATGCATAAGTCACCTCCATGGCTTTATCTGCTGCAGCGCCTCCTAGTGTAGATATTTTAAAATATTTTTTTTTTCATGCCATACAAAATCCCCCACCATGGTGAATATTAATCTGCAAACCCCGACCCATAGATATTTTTCATAGCCTTTTACTTTTGTTCCGAACTTTTGAATCACCCTATGTGTATATATATAAATATATGCGCGAATGACGGAATTTCTTTATCGAGATCTCTTACATGCAGCACCATTATTACTTTCCTTATATACATAATGTATAAGGAAAGTATTGTAACGGGGTTTCGACGGGATAGCACGTTTCAAGCATCCCTGATCACGAATCAAACATTTTTGAAGTGATGTCTGTGTGTGTGTGTGTGTGTGTGTGTGTGTGTGTGTGAGACTGTGGAGACGATAACTGACGAACGAATGGACCGATTCGAACAAATTTTGGTACAGAAATCACAATCCGTAAACACTGGAAGCTTATTGTTTCTATACGCAATCGAATGTTCAGAACCCCCCTAAATTTTCGAATGAAATTTTGAAAAAATCGTCAAAACATTAAAACCGTAAATAAAGTTACGCAAGTAGCCATTTCTTATGTAATTTTTCATCAGAAAACGATTGATATAAATTTTAGAACGCTAACATAAACCGTTCTCGAGATATTGTACATTTTTCAAAAAAATTATCAAAAAGTCATATAAAATAAAAAAAAAATATTTCCTATTGACAAACATGTTCACTTTTCATATGTAATACCATGCGATAGATTGGGTGACATCATTCTCGTGGATCTAGCTCGTTCCATTCATGAAAAAAGATACTTTGAGTAATACTTTTGTATTTGAACGCCAATAGTCATTTATCTGCTGTAAGAACAACTTATTCCTTCGTCCATAACGCTTGGCGAGATTTTGGCGACGAATTTGGCGGAATGTCGCCAACTTGGCGACTTTTTGAAATGTTGCCAAATTAACGAAAATCTCGCCAAATGGATAAATATGACGCTAAATCGATGAAAATGACGACTAATTGTCGAAAATTCAATATTTTGGAAAGAATATTAGTATCTACTATAAGAAAATCCTATTTTTTTTATTGTAAAAGTAGTAAATTCATTACTTTATATAAGGAAAGTCATATGTTGTCCACATCAGATTTTTTTTAAAGTGTTTATCACCATGGTTATTATCCTGTTGCATCATAATGATAATTAAAGTACTACAAGCATTTAAAAAAAAGTGGTAGCTACTGTTCACACACCGTTCAGTGCTACACAGGATCCCAAAGATGAGTTTAAACTTTAGAGCATGGTCTCCTAATCTGTGGTACTGGTGTACGTGAACAAATTTAAAGGAGAAGGATCCTAAAGTTGTATTTTATTTTTATTGACTAACTTTATTATTTGAATTCAAAATAAATCTACATACAGATGATTGAAAAAATTTGAGCAAGCATAACGTTTTTAATATTCTGAAATTTATGTAAATAAAAACAAAATAAGTTATTCAATTCTTCTCAAATTACTCATATGTGTTTTTACCTTTCCCATGAAATATACTGATTTGCAGAATGTGTATGATGACTGGGAAAACAGCTAAATACGAAATATCTGATACAATAATAAAAATTAAGTAAAATATTGCTACACGCAATTGTACACCATATAAAATTACTTCGATAAAAAACCTTTTTAAAATTCGTTTCTCAGAATGTTATGAATACAATGCGTATCTGTTATATCCCACGTTATATGTAGAGAATATTTTTTTTATTCACGTAAATTATAAAATGTAAAACAATAAATTAGTTTAACATGTTTCAAAACTATATTTCTATCAATAAATTTATGTTTATAGCTAAGTTAATTGATGTTACCTGTTCTATTATTTTATTTTTAATTACATTGTTTTATTTTTATTCACATAAATTATAAAAATTAAAATAATAAATTAGTTTAAGAATTTTCATAACTATATTTCATCAATAAGTTTAAGTTTATAACTACTAAATTAATTGATATTTTCTGTTCTAATTTAGAACTCGTTTCTTATAAATTTTTATCGCGAATTGAAGTAATTAGGAAGATGTTATACAAAAGGAAGAATTAACTTAAAAAAGGAAATTAAATGTGCATCATTTCATTAGCGGGCGCATAATTATGATAACTCTTGAAAAAAGAGTGCCGCAATAATATTTGTCCGAAAAGTAGATAAAGCGTTTCAGAGGAATTATGTACCAGTATCATGTACGGAAAGCTTGTTTACGAATTTGTAGTTCTTGCTATTGACGGTTTTGTGATAATGATTTAATAATTTTTTTAAACAATATACTCCACTAAGAAAGTTACAGCACTGTTCCATAAGAATATTTGTTAGCTTTGAAAACATAGTTTAATGTCACTCACGATATACAACTTTGTAGAATTTTTATCTTTTCAAGATGAACCTATAGTCCAAATTCATGAATTTTGCTGCGCCTTTAAAGAAAATTGGATCCCCAAAATACTATCACCGGGTCCGCAAAATTCTTAATTTAATACTGTCTACAACTTTTACTTTCATATTTTTTGTTTTATGTTTTATTAATGAAATGTTTCATTAACAGTTAAACAGAGATAATTCCTGAAGCATTTTCTTTCAAGAACAAAACAACAAATAATTGAGGAGATTCTAACTACCCTCTAAATACCCCAATACCCACATCCTCCAACTATGAAGAAACATTTCATGGTTGTATTCTTCGTTTAATAATACTCCACGGCAGAAAATTTACCAATTTAAGCAACAGAGAATGTTATGAAATGTTTTGGGAAAACTTCTTAATCACTGTAATTAGGGAGAATCATTGTTCACGGTTAAGGCCCCACCCTAGACAAGTGTAGTTACGACAATTGCTCAGGGCCCTAGCCGAAATTAGCAACGTCGGACGAAAAACAAAGAACTTTATAATCGAAACTGTAATGAACGTGACCGCCGTATAAACCCTTTGTTCCAGCAGAGGGCGTCGGCGATGCCATTTTCGAAAGAACTAATTTTTCAATGTTTCGAACGATTTGAAGTAATGAACTTAGAGTGCGTTGCGTATCGGTTTCGTCAATTTACAGTCGAAATTCCAAATTCCACGCTACTTCGCTGTATTTCCACGGCTGTATCGTTAGGTGCGATAATTTGACCTAATGACACATCCATCGTAATGCTGAATGTAGGAAAGCGCCTAATTGAGCGAAGGAAATGAGTCCGCTCTGAATTCGAGTCACACGCGCGCGGAGGGGCACACATTTCCATTTTGTTTGCGCGGGAAACACAATTTACTTGCAGAGTCTCTCTCCTGATTTTATGATGCGAGCGAAGCGGCACCGACTGGAATTCCTTGCCAGTTAAAAGCTCAATTTTCAGGAGATGTTACACGTAGAAGATGAAATAGCAAGAGATACTTTATTTTCTACATGTAACATACCGCCTTTTTTCATTGATTTTAAAACATTAAATGGTGAAAGAAGCTTCTAAAGTGTACTGGATAGTGAAATATTTAGATTAGAAAGGCTATAAATAAATAAAGTATAAGAAATATATTTAATTATTTAGAAACACACACACATATATATACGGTGGTTAGAATTAAAGTATTCTCTTTCAGAGCACCGTACAGAAAAAAAAAAGTGGTCATGAGAATACCAAATCTGAGTGGTATGCATTTCAGAACATGAGGAAACGAATGAATAAAAAAAAATGACCCATAGAGGGAGGGGTGGACCTGCGAACAAACCCTAATAAAAACATAATTCAATGAAATGGCTTGGCATTCGTGATGCATATGAATTACGAATTGTAAGTGGTATAAACGTGCGATACACACTCACAATAGTCATAAACACCCAAATGCCGATTTAATGAATGCATCTAGAACATGTTACACATAGAACGCTTGGACTGTTCGCAGCGCCCGAAATCTCTTCCCCTATCGGTCATTTTTGGAACTTTTTTCTTGCGTCATTCGTCCCCCTATGTTCTGAAATGCATACCACGCAGATTTGGTGTTCTTATGACCACTAGTTTT
>OX578140.1:18818374-18918374 GCA_951213105.1 Amaurobius ferox
ATATTATGTGTATCCCCAAATAATATCCCTATAGTATTAAACTTTTACTCAAAAAATTTACAATTAAATGCAAGTAATAATGACTCAAATGTTGCAAACTTTTTAGATTTAAATTTAAATTTACAAAATTGTAATATGGTTATAAACTTGTATGATAAAAGACAGGATTTTAAATTTAATACATCAAAAATTCAACATTTTGACTCTTGTTTGCATATATCTGTATTTAGAAATATTATAATAAACCAGGCTCTTAGAATCAATAAAATTTGTGATGAATATTATAAATTTGCGCATTTTATGGAATTATTGAGTACAGCGACTAATAATGCATATCCTCCCAAGTTTGTTATTAAAATTATCAACTCAGTGTATCAACTTTCACTCGATAACATCCTAGAAAACTTTTCCAATTATAGTGGCTATTATCCATAAAAAAAAAATTATATATAATTATTTATTAATTATATAAATAAATAAAAATGAAAAATAATAAACTAAGTAAAAAAAATTAGAAAAATCGGAAAATAAGATGCATTAACATTAATGTTTTGAATTTTATTATCGCAAAAAAATTGTAACTTTTGCCAGTATTGAAACTACGATTTGTGCGCCCTTATAATGGTGTATAGTGGCATTCTCGTTTATCCAGTTTTCCTCTGAATTACTTGCTTAGTAAGAATTTTCATTTTTGATTCATGTTCATATTCAGGATTGCATATATGGTGTGTTCATATTCTGAATTGCTTGTCCGGTTTCCAGCTTAAACTCACTGGACGGGTCTGGGAGTATTACTGTGAACGTTCGTACTGCCTCCCTGGTAGAATTTCGACTTGTTCATTCCGGTGCTTCTAAATAATTAAGCTGTTGAAGTTGATCGTGTATACACGTGGTCTAAGAAGAAGGGTTCATGCCGCATGGTAATACAAATTTTCTTAATGTATCCTATTTTCATTTTTTCATTTTTTGATGCCTGTAGTCTGGGTTGGAGTATTTATAGTAATGTACTATTGCTCTATCTGAAACAGGCATGTGTTTGGGTTAGTTAGAGTTAAATACTCAGACCTGAGGAGGAATTTAACTCTGACTAATCATCGAATTTGGACTGGTGCTGTTCTCTTCTCTTATCGGCATTATGGCCGTGAATTTGCTTCTTTGGTGATATTAATTACTTGAATTTTTTCATTTTTTTTTATTATTATATAATTTTTTTATTATTACATATTTCTAATATATATATATTATATATATATATATATATTATATATATATATATATATTATATATATATATATATATTATATATATATATATATATATTATATATATATATATATTATATATATATTATATATATATTATATATATATTATATATATATATATATATATATATTATATATATATTATATATATATATATATATATATATATATATATATATATGTATATTAATAAAAATTGAAGGATTTTAATCGAAAATTATGCATAAACTACTGTATGTACAAAAAAACCCATCTCTAGCATATCTGTTACAAATGAGTAACTATAAGCCAAGACTAAGGATAAAGATAGAAGGTAACATATCACTACAATGGAAAGGGGGATGAGAAGAATATTAGGATTCAAAAATCACAATTAAAAGTATATAAATATAAATAAAAATAAAAAAGAAAACACGGCAAAAATGAGAAAAGGCAATAATAATTAACTCAAGATAAAAGATTAAGACATGGAGAACAATCAATTGAAACTACACAAAAAATGGCGGTTAGTTCGAAATTGCATTCTCATCAGGACAGCCATACAATTCGAATTAAAACCGATAGAATAGCCAGTTTCTGACAATGGCGATAGTATTTAACTATAGACACCATTGGAACTGTCTACTGGCTAGTGGAAGGAGAAAAATAAATCAATTGAATTATACAAAGCTGAAAAACAATACCTCCTCGAACTGTAATATGAAATCACAAGAATAGCACCACGTGTAAGATAAACTAGTGACTGTGCATTTCACCTCACTTCGTCAAAGCGAGTGGGCGAGCATTTCACCTCACTTCGTCAATGCGAGTGGGAATGAATACAATTGAACGATACATAATATGTATGGAGACTTTCGAAAATAGTAAACAGTATAGGACTCAGGACAAGCGGAAAATAGTCATTCGAAAATAGTAAACAGTATTAGACTCAGGCCAAGTGGTAAGTGAGGTGATAAGAATGGGTGAATTTTCAAAAATGAGTTAACCAATCAAAGATAAATAATGCATGTGTAAAATTATTACGTGGTATATTTGAAATTATTAATAATATTATTTACAAATACTTCCGGATATAGGTAGTTTTGACAAATGCGTTTAAGATTATTGATGTGGAGAAAGTGAAACTGAGGATCAGAAAGTCGATGTATTCGAAATAGCTGGTTTAAAATGATGTTTCTAAACAATTGAATAGAATTACAAGAATGATATGATAGCAGCTTTATGATAGTGAAGTTGTAAGAATCTTTTTTATCATATAGATTGGTGATTACATGATTATTGAGGGTATCTAAATTTAGGTCTAAAAAATTAACAGTTTGACTAACGCAAGGCTCATTAGGAATTAATTCTAGGTTAGACGGGTAAAAATCAATATTAATGGGATAGGAATCATCAATGATAATACAAATTAAGTCGTCAACATATCTATATATAATATATGAATTAGAGTTAAAATGACATTCATAATAATAAAGATATAAGTTAGCGAGTATACTACTACTACAGCCACCTTGTGGTACACCAGATGCTTGTAAATAAATGTTATCACCTTGGATAATATAATTGTTGTATAACACAAAGTGCAAGAGCATAGGAAAATTTTTGACATTAAAAGCATCATATATATATATATATATATATATATGTTATATAATTGAAGATTTTTATGATTACTTGTAATATATATATACCCGAGAAATACCAAAGAAAATTGCTTGTAAACTGAAGGTAAAGATAAAAAATTGCAAATCAGAAGCCAAGTGTAGCACGATGAGCTAAGCCTTTTATAGCTCCCAAGAAGTACGGAAATTTAATAAATGGAATCTAGTGAATATAAAAGGAATAAAATGAATATGAAAAGCATTTCTGAAACCATGTACGTTATCAAAGGCCATACATGTTTCATTAATGCTGATTCTACGTTTCTGTGTACACAACTGTAAAATGTATTACAGAAATAATGTACATGGCCCGACGTAGAAGAAAAGACAAAGTGGATCAAATACACAAAAAAATCAATCATGAATATAAAATGTTCTGTTACACCAGCTTGTGGCTAATTATGGAAATGAGGATACAGAGTATTATAAAGTAATATCAAAAGAATATAATGAAAATAAAATGAAAAAATATCTACCCTAGTACTGTGGTACTTCAGGAAAAGCATGTGTATTACCAATCATCTCAGAACAGGTTACAGTGATTTTTTAGTTACTGACTAAGCAGTTTTCGCAAAGCTGGTTAAAGTGAATTATATGATTTGTTTAGCTGTTAGAAGAAGACATGGAGATTATGAATTATTTAGAAATGCTAGAGTATAATCTTTCAATATGTTGCTGTAATTGTTGCAAGTTTTTGAATTTAAATTTAAAATGTGTTTTAATAAAAGAAAAAATAAGGTTGGGCGGGTAGTTATTTTTGATAACGGTGTTGATGAATTTATGAAGATGTTCTTTGTAGTAAGAAGGTGTGCTTAACATTTTGATTCTTAATAACTGGTTATTAATAATATTTCTATATACAGATTTGGAAAGATTGGAAGAGAAATGTTGAAGTTTATTTACTTTGAAGTTATAAGTTTCAGTTTTGTCATAGATTTTAAATTGTATTGTATTTGCATTTTTAATTGTTAAACTAACGTCTAGAAAATTGATCCAGTTGGATGCATATACATTTTCAATGAGTTGTAGATTAGGTGGATAGAAATCAAAATTTAATTCATTGGCCTCATTAGTAATTCCAATAATAATAAGATCATCAATATATCTGTACATTATATGACTGTTGAAAGGGTTCTGATTTTCGTAAAAATGTAGATAAAGGTTGGCCAGTATGGTGGATGATTTACCTCCCTGTGGTATTCCTTTATTTAATTTGTATATGCATTTTCCTTGAACTATATACTGTTTGAACAAAATGAATTTTAATAAAGTTTTGAATTTTGGAAATGATATGCTTTTTGCTTGAGTGAATTGTTCATATAAAAGTAGTATGACTTTATATAAGTCATTAAAGTCTATATTATTAAATAGGTCTTTGAAATCAAAAGTTTTTACATTATGTATGTAAGGAATTAGTTTTATTTTATTAATTAGTTCTATACTATTTTTGATTATATGTGTTTTTTGTGCAGTAAAATAATCATACATTTGATTGAGTATGAATAGAAGTTGTTTGTCAGCTGCATTGGTATATGAATTAAATCCTATAGTGACTGTTCTAAATGAAATAGGTGTTTTATGGAATTTAGGTATAAGTACCAAGTAAGGAAAATTGAGATTGTATTTTTGTTTAAGAAGTTTGTAGTAAGCTAGTATTTGTTTATTTATAACATTGATATGCGTGTATAAAGGAGTTAAAGAGAGGTACTGAGTTGCAATTTAAGTTCGTCCAAATAAATTTTTTTGTAAATAAACGCATAATTACTGGATGCCTTATCAACATATGTGATTACAAATTTGTCTTGTAGTAACTTGATTTCTTTAACGATTTCTTAGTAATTATGTTTATATATTGGAATGGGAAAGTGTTGGATCAAATGTTTTACATGCCTAGTGATTTGTACTTTCCAGCTCTTGAAGGCTTCAAAAGGGCAGTGGGATTTACCTGACATTTTAAATATATATTTGTCTAGATCAATGTCAAAAGCTTGTATTATTTTCTTTTTATTATAAAGAAGAGGTATTCTGTATTTGGATCCATAGCTTAAAAATTGTTTGAGATGAGGTTCCTGTATTAAATCAAGATTTCCGGTGATTATGTGTCCATGTTGTGGGTCAATAAAGGGAAGATAGCAGGTTTCATAGCACGAACAAGATACAGAGTTATTCAATTGTTTTGATAAAAGATTATAGTTATATATTTTACGTACTAAAGGTACTGGATATTTATATGCTTTTATTATGTTAACATTTTTAATTGGAGAAAAGGATTGGAATTTTTTAAAAATTTGTGTGAAGTTGAAATAATTAAATATAGGATTTGTGTAATTAATAACACAATAAGATTGGTTGCTTTTTCTTTTTTGTGTGAATGTGTGAGGTGTACACCTAGAAGTCTTGCTCTTGTTAGTAATAGGTCAAAAAAATATATATATATTATATATATATATATATATATATATATATATATATATATATATATATATATATATATATATATATATTATATATATATATATATATATATATATATATATATATTATATATATATATATTTGAAATATGTAATAATAAGAATTATGTAAAAATAAAAAAAATAAAAATACAATTCAAGTAATATTATCATCATCATAGAAGCAAATTCACGGCCATAATGCCGATAAGAGAAAAGAACAGCACCGTCCCATATTCGATGATTAATCAGAATTAAATTCATCTTCAGGTCTGAGTATTTAATTCTAATTAACCCAAACAAATGCTTGTTTCAGATTAAGCAATAGTACATGACTTTAAATGCTTAAACTCAGACTACAGGCAACAAAAAATGAAAAAATGAAAATAGGATACATTAAGAAAATTTGTATTACCATGCGGCATGAACCCTTCTTCTTCCACCACGTGTATACACGATCAACCTCAACAGCTTAATCTAGAAGCACCGGAATGAACAAGTCGAAATTCTACCAGGGAGGCAGTACGAACGTTCACGGTAATACTCCCAGACCCGTCCAGTGAGTCTAAGCTGGAGACTGGACAAGCAATTCAGAATATAACTTCCCAAATATGCAATCCTGAATATGAATATGAATCAAAGATGAAAATTCTTACTAAACAAGTAATTCATAGGAAAACTGGATAAACGAGAATGCCACTATACACCATTATAAGGGCGCTCAAATCGTAGTTTCAATACTGACAAAAGTTACATTTTTTTGCGAAAATAAAATTCAAAACATTAATGTTAATGCATCTTATTTTCCGCTTTTTTGATTTTTCTAATGTTTTTGACTTAGTTTATTATTTTTCATTTTTATTTATTTATATAATTAATAAATAATTATATATATATATATATATATATATATATATATATATATATATATATATATATATATATATTTATATATATATATATATATATATATATATATATATATATATATATATATTTATATATATATATATATATATATATATATATATTTTTTTTTTTTTTTACTGTATGTTAGTCACTATAATTGGGAATGTTTTCTAGGATGTTATCGAGTGAAATTTGATACACTGAGTTGATAATTTTAATAATAAACTTGGGGGGATATGCATTATTAGTCGCTGTACTCAATAATTCCATAAAGTGCGCTAATTTATAATATTCATCACAAATTTTATTGATTCTAAGAGCCTGGTTTATTATAATATTTCTAAATACAGATATATGCAAACAAGAGTCAAATAATGTAATGTAAGAAGTAATTAGTAATGTAAGAATTATGCCCACTGGTAATGGTTCGAAAAGCAACAGGGGATTTATGAAACTTAGGTACTAAAACAATATATGGAATGTTATTACAACTATTTTTTAGATGGATTTGCTTACATTTGGCTGATATTCTATTGTATAAGATTTTAAGGTTAGTGTTATGTAAATTATAGATTTGATTATTAAGTAAGTGTGACTGAAGGGTATTTTTATAATAATATTTACATATAATTGAGTAGTTACCACTTGCCTTATCGACATATGTAATGACAAAATCATTTTGTACTTCTTTAATATCATTTTTAATTGAATTAAGTTTATATGAATTATTAATTTTCTGATTATGTATATAATGATTTAAGTATTGCTCTATTAAGACTCTCTAGGGTTTAAAGGCTTCTACAGGGATTTGATATTTATAACTGATTTTATAGATAAATTTATTTAAGTCAAGAAATAAACCTTTGCATATTAATTTATGTTTAAATTTAGTAGGTATACGGTACTTAGTACCCAGTATATATATTATATATAAAAAATATATATATATATATATATATATATATATATATAAAATATATATATATATATATATATATATATATATATATATATATATATATATATATAATATATATATATATATATATATTAATATATATATATATAATATATATATATATATATATATTAATATATATATATGTAATATATATATATATATATGTAAAATTATATATATATATATATATATATATATCACATTTTCTTTTAATCAAGAAAATGTGAGATATCTTTTTCGGTCCATTTTACTGAGCCCATTACATTCTAGCATAAAACACTTTCAGATTCAAATTTTATGCCGCACAATCTGAGGCTGCTACAAGTGATCTTCATTAAAAAGCCGGACGCAGGCAGTCCATCAGGGTTTAAATTGCACCGCTGCTTTTATAGATTAGTCAATTAACTTTTAAACATGCTGCGGCACTCTAAAATAAAGTGCGTTAATAAGCACCGCCGCGTCGATAAGGCATCCGAGGCAGTTAGTAATATCAATGAAATTTCAAGAAAAACTGAATTATAAGTTGAATAGCTTGTGAAGTCGTTAGTCCTTGACATTTTCCTAATTCGCTAAATGCCCCTGTTGAGGATAAATAGAAGGGCTTGTTGTGGAAAGGAGGAATACATTTTTTTTTTTAAATCTCTGATACGAACATTTTGTTGACCAATTATGATCCTGAAAAAAGTTTGCGATTAAAATATGAAATATTGCCTGCAGCTGCTTCAGTGAAAGTGTTTAAGGGAAGTTTTAGCTGTATGAAATATTTATCTAAAGAAAGTATTTTAAACACTTAAGAAATATACAAACCGTGTTTAATTTCCTAAAGGATTTATTAATCTCTCTGCAGCATATTTAAAGTAATGATACCCGGTCGATTCAAGGTGCTTGCTGAGCCTGTAGAGGGGAGTTTAAAAGTTACGAACTCAGCGACAAAGCGAGATAAAGAAAAATGGCAACAACACAGTCGAAAAAAATTGTCTAATAAGTTGGAATTATCATGAAAATGATTACAGGAGACATTCATTCAACACAAATTAGGTTATGGAAATATAACTGATGCGCTCAAAAAAGGTTTGCAGATTGTTACACATTGTATACACATTTTTTTACATGACATTTTCAACAAAATGACCGAATTCAACCGAAGAGCCTATTCATTTTCAGCTGGATCGCACTAAGCATTCTCTAAGATCTATTGATGTCATCCAATAATGATTTTAAATGTACTATTTTAAAATCGATTTAAAAATCTGATGCTTTCATGACTTCCCTTTTCAAACTAACAAATTTGATTTTGGTAAGAAAATGCAATTGGATATCCTGTATGACTCGGTCTGACTAAGAGGTATTCTCTTATTTTAGATAACGATAACATAAACATGCATTATTTGGAAATCATTTAATCCTTTCGAGAATAATTTTCGCTCTCCCAGTGGGTATAATAAAATAAAAATTAACTGGAGCGTCGCTCAAGTCAATTTTCTCATACCTGAATTATTTTTTTCGAATTTTACAAGAAAAAAAATTGAAAAATCGATACAGTGAGTCCAAATGATTACAACTATAGCGGGTTACACTTCACTTTAAAAGGCTTGAAAAAATCTTTCGATTGATACCATACTTGGCAATGCCCCCCTCCCCTCCAGAGGATGGGGGGGGGGGGGTACTTACCTCCAAGGAGAGGCAATAACGTCACGAACAAAAAATTACCTGTATCGCAGTTGTTTTTCACAAAAATGATTGAAACTATTAAGTTTCGTGATCATTAATAAATAAAACCCTTTTATGTGTGATGAAGTCAAATTTTGTCCTCTGCTGCCATGTTAAAAAAATATAAAATTTCGAATACATATTGTAGTTTTCGCTCGAATTTATAAATATTCGATCTAGTTCTAGATATTTTGATAACAAAGCCGTATATAAAGTTTTATTAAAATGCATTATTATTTGTGGCTGCTATTGTGTACACAAGAAACCGACCACAGACACCAGACAAACAGACGGACATCACTCCGATAGTCCAATAGTTAAAACGTCTCCAGGAAGTCTTTAAACATACATTGGCATCAAAATCTTTGAAAATTTTCTAGAAAACAATAGTTTCTCTATTCTGTATTACATAGTATGAGAAAGTCAAAATCTTGACAATGGAAAAAAAAAAACATCTTAAGCAATGTTGTCATTTTATTTCTTGGCAGTATAGTAATAATACCACATATCCCCAGAAAACTTGGGTGTACGCTCAGGATACAAGAGTGAAACAACATTTCTGGATAAATACCACGTTTGTTCACAAGCATAGTGTAAATAGGGAATACAGTAAAACAGCACTTAAATGATTCACTAATTTCACAAAACAACCGCTACTATTCTCGAAACGTTGACGAATATCACACTTTAATGTAGCTCATACCATGCTCGACTGCTCTCCAACAGAGTGATAACTTTTTTATATATTCTATGAAAACTTTTAGAAATATCTCATATCTCGTAGATTATTCGTTATTTTGAGGCGTCTCTCGAACATTCAAAAAGTTACCAAATGTCGCTGGTGATAAATCACCAACTTTGGAAATACTCACCGAACTTCAGCATCTGGTAATCCTAGATTCATGTAATAGAAAAGGTTTTCAAAAATAACTCCAGTGAGAGCATTTTACACGTTCCCCTCCTCAAGACTGCACGTTTCGGGCAGTATCAATCTACTGTAGTGCAAAACATAGAGCCAATCTTTCAATATGAACGATTTATGGCTTCGTTGCAAACGATTTCTGAATTCGATAAATAATAATGTTTATTAACTTCATTGTGGCGTATAACCCTTCTCAGTTGGGCTGTAGTTTCGGCGGAAATACTCGTCGTCGTTGAGGGTTGAACAGCCACACTTTGACGCCTTCGAATCGTCCTTTATTAGCTTTGATATAGCACCTAGTCTCCATTCTATCGGTAGCAATGTTAATCTACTCACGAGGAAAACGATGAACTCCCTCCAACCGTGCCTGCAGATCATATTCATCAGACGAAGAAGGAGCATTACATGGTCTTCCAAACATTAGATTACATGGTAATCGCCAATCAGCATTTTTGATGGAAAATAACCTGTCGATTCGTGGACAGCACTTCTGTCGGCCAGCAGAAACAAAGGAAGGTGACGGTCCCAATCCTGCTAGTTTCTGAATGCGAAACTGTCATTCTCCGCGACAAAATTGACGAACTTGCAACAATTATGGCACAATATCGGCGACTTGGCGTCTTTGAGTAGATGTAAACAAGCTGATGATATCTTAAAAGTTTTTAAATGTAATTTAATTTCTTTGGTAATCTTTGTCACTTTGTAGGAATTAAGTTAATTCGTAATTCAAAACACAAGTTGTTTTGCTGTTCATGGGACAGATATGTTTTGCTACGGAGTCTATGGGGACATATACGTCGCATTGGTATTATACTTTATTAAAGATTTGTATCAAAAGTAATATAATTCATATAGAGAGTGGTTCCTGGCCCAAGTACGTCCGTGTTTTAGGAACGCAAGTTCTAGAAGCAGATGCAAGGGATGGAAAGTATTTATATAACGGAGTAACATCTAGTTATATCAAAGCTACATAATTCCACTATAAAAAAATCTGACGTGGTCAACACATGACTTTCCTTATATAATGTAATGAATTTACTACTTTTACAGTAAAAAAATATGTTTTTCTTATAGTAGATACTATAATATTCTTTCTAAGATATTGAATTTTCGACAATTAGTCGTCATTTTCATTGATTTAGCGTAATTTTTATCCATTTGGCGAGATTTTCGTTAATTTGGCAACATTTCAAAAAGTCGCCAAGTTGGCGACATTCCGCCAAATTCGTCGCCAAAATCTCGCCAAGCGTTATGCACTGAGAAATAAGTTATTCTTACAGCAGATAAATGACTATTGGCGTTCAAATACAAAAGTATTACTCAGAGTATCTTTTTTCATGAATGGTACGAGCTAGATCCACGAGAATGATGTCACCCAGTGTATCGCATGGTATTACATATGAAAAGCGAACATGTTTATCAATAGGAAATATTTTTTTTTATTTTATATGACTTTTTGATATTTTTTTTGAAAAATGTACAATATCTCGAGAACGGTTCGTGTTAGCGTTCTAAAATTTATGTCAATCGTTTTCTAATGAAAAATTACATAAGAAATGTCTAGTTGCGTAACTTTATTAGTGGTTTTGATTTTTTGACGATTTTTTCAAAATTTCATTCGAAAATTTAGGGGAGTTCTGAACATTCGATTGCGTATAAAAGCAATAGGCTTCCAGTGTTTATGGATTGTGATTTTTGTACCAAATTTGGTTCCAATCGGTCCATTCGTTCGTCAGTTATCGTCTCCACAGACCCACTGACACAGACACACATATACTTTCGCACGCACACACACACACATACTTTCACACACACACACACAGACATCACTTCAAAAATGTTTGATTCATGATCAGGGATGTTTGAAACGTGCTCTCCCGTCGAAAACTCGAATTCGAATTTTCGACCCCGTCACAATACTTTCCTTATACATTATGTATATAAGGAAAGTAACGAGTAAAGTAGAATTTGAATGTCTAGCGTACTTTTAATATAAAAATGTTTATAACATGAAAAATTTACCTTAACAATGTACACCCAGCAGCAGAAAAATTACTAATATAATAGAACACAAACTTCGATATATATATGTAGCAGTATGCTCGTACAAGATGAAAGATGAGTGCAACAGAGTATATTTAAAAATTATAAACATGTAATGTTTTTAATGCACCCTTTCTAAAACCACTCGTTATTTAATATTCTGCACAATACAAAAGCACAGGAGATTGGAAAAATGCTAATATCCTGTTGAATAAATATTTACCTTAATTTTGATAGATCCGTCACATTATGTCTTAATTAGATGCCTACTTTTAGCCTGAAACTACTGCATTTAACGGAACACGTTTTGCTTATAAAACACTATACACCCCCACGCACTTTAACGAAAATAAATTTTCGCGAATAGACTATCCTGACTCTGTAACCTTAACGGAACACATTAGCGGTAGCCGTTTTAATGCGACAGAGGATATTAGTTTTTCCCATGCACGTTTAAGGTCTATCCTGGTGATTACCGGAGAATTAAAGCATTTTGTTTAAAATTCTGCATCGCCGTCCTCCACGTCCCGCGTGAATAGGATTTCACCATGCCTAATCTGGTCATCCATCTCACCGCTTGTCATGAGTCTCCGCCCACTCTCGTGGAACTTCTTGTCCGGCTTCAGTTGACCAATCGAGAGCCTCCTTAGAGCCGTTACCTGGCGCTTAGACCACAACAATAAGAGTGACGAAGAAAAAGAATGAAAAAAAAAGGCTCCGGAAATTTCGGAGACTAAAAATATTCCCTTAATTTCCGAGTGTTTAATTTATCCCGGCGCAGTTGACACAGTTAAGGTGACTTGACGCGTCACGCGAGTCGAGTTCGTCACGTTCAGGAGTCGGCAAGGACCGACCCAACATACGAATGAGACGTTGCCATGGTAATGGCCAGGGTGCCCAGATTGAAAGGGGTGTGCGAAAAAGAATCTGCATATGCGATAAACATTAAGAACAGCATCAAAATTCCAAAATGCACGCGCTTGTTTTTGCACCCACAGCTGACCCATGGTTATGAATTTAAGCGTAGAAAAGAGAGAGGAGGGGCCATAACTCATAATCCCCCAATAGGTGTAAAAATTACATTTGTTCTTCATAGGATACATATTGAAAAACAAATTCTAGAACAGTAAATGCCCCATTCGCGATAGCCCCACTTTTCTAAGATTTTGGTTACGTCTAAGGGTTATGGCACATACTACTAAATTTCATAAACAGTCAAACAGCATACGATTTTACGACAATTTCAATCATGTTGACATGGTTTTCCAAGAGAAAGAGAGCAGTTAACTCAGAAATTTTTCCGCGAAATACATCTATCGGTTTGTGTGCATCATTTCGTCTAGTCTGGTATATGGGTCTAACAAACATTCCTTCTGTTCTCAAATCATTTCAATAAGATTAACTGGATTGGTGAAGTGCAAACTAATAAATTTATCTCACAATATTAGGATACACTGTTATCAGATTATCAGAATATATCACTTTTCATTTTAATTGTGACAAGTTGAATCATTTAAAATTGCGCCAAGTTGCCGAATGGAAGACGAAATTTCTAATCATTTCAACTACCATACTATTTCTAATAATTATATATTAATTTATGCTCTAAAATCTGTGAAAGGAAATTTAATGGAAAATCCTCATATAGATGAAGTGGTGTAGCATGCTTAAGCTCAATCCAAGGGGCCCTTGTTTGAGCCCTGGTTCTAGTCGATTGTTTTCACGGCTCAAAATTAAACTTAATACTCTATAGGGAGGAGATACCTCCTTTCCTTAAATAAATCGGCCATGAAATCTAAGCTCTATTGCAGAATTGTCCAACTGGCGGCCGTCGAACAAGGATAATGCTTAGACATAGTATCTAAAATAAAATTTAAAAAATACTAAAATGTATGTCAAAAATAAACATACACTGCTGGACAATTGCTAAGGACGGATCACAAATTGCAATGCAGCACAACATTAAGTGGGGGTCGAGGCCTGGTTGGATAAAATATTGTTGCCAAACTGTTCGGACATTAGAATAAAGATCATTTATTGTTCTGAAAAATACAGTTGGTTTTGAAACATCTGAAAGGAAAAAGTGTTCATTTAATGTTGTGTACGGAGAAATGGAAAAATGCATATGAACGACAGCAGGCACCTTTGAGAAAGGTGTCAGAATGGGATATGTCCATCGTGGAGTGCGATGCAACATTTCACACTTCGTGTCATGCTTTGCACAATATTATCCATCAGCTGTTGAGGCAAGTTATCCCACTCCTCTGTCAGTACACGGATGAGGGTGTTCTTGTTTGTTGGAGGATATTTTCGACCAGCAAGTCGCCTCCCCAAAGCATCCCAAACATTTTGAATGGGGTTTAGATCCGAAGAACGTGCTGGCCATACGAAGCATTGAATACCCTGGCATTGCAAACGTGCGAAAAAAGCATTGAAAACCCACCCATTGCAAACGGGCGGTACGGTGTAGTCTGGACAATGGGACACACACAACAGGTCTGCAGCCGTATAGTCCTCCTTCTCCCAAACGTTTGGCTACAGTTTTTCGAGAGATCCCTTGTCCTATGGTAGCGAAAAACTAATTTGTCACCTTGTGAGCTGTGGTGCGCCGGTCCTTTTTTGCCGATAGGACAATGTACCTGTCTCCTGCAGGTGTCGTACTTCTAACACGATCTCCCCCGTTACGCTTGCTACACATTCCAGTTGTTTTAAATGCTTTCCACAGTCGTAAAATAACGCTATGGGCGATGTCGAAATCCCTGGCAACATCTGTTATTTTACGTCCTTCTTCGATCTTTCCAATAATACGGCCACGCGTAAAATCATCTAAGTGATATCGGGAAGACATACAGAAAATTTCATGTTCGTCAATTAAATCTTTCCCGCAAAACTTTCACTTGGAACAACAACTGTCCACACGCGTCAAATCTTTTAAATCGCTTATCAGCGATATTACGTGACGAACAGGCGTGGAATTGAAAAATTTGCATACGCACACCTCTCCTTACTATATTCCGCACTTATTCTAATTTTCCACATTTTGCTTCCTTTCATTTTGTGGTTGCTATGGGTGATAGTGTCATCCGTCCTTAGCAATTGTCCAGTAGTGTTTATTATTACATTATGAAATTTACACCTGTAATAAAATGTATTGTTTGTTCCTTTGTTTTTTGTTCTACTTATCTTTCATATTTGTTTATAAACTGTTATTTCTATAGCTGGTTTGAATGACTTATGTAACTTACGAACTGGTTAGTTATTTTCTTATATTTAGTAGAAACTTATATTTGTAGTTTACTCACCGAACAAGTACTTTCAATTTTTTTGTTGAACGTTCAATTTTGTCTTTGGCAATTTAGCTATCATTCACGATATCCTACTACTAGTTTATTCGTCCATGGTTTATAATTCTACTTTTTCTCCTCTCGTTGTTGGCAACACCGTGTTCCAGCTTTAAACACATTTTCTTTCCGACAGTAGTTGCCATTATTTCTTTTCCTAGTTAAGGTTGCGTTTTGGGCTTGTCCTTATGAAGAAGGCAGTTTTTACCTTAGAAACCGATTTGCCCTTTTAATTTTGCGTTGGGTTTTACTTTAAGCAAAGATTTATTAGATTTAATCATTTTTCGCACTACAGTATACAATTGTAACAGCAAAAATCAAAATTATTTTAAATATAGCAACAGTACAAAAATGGGGCATTTTTTAAAAGGTAAATTCTTAAAAGTGCCTTAGCGGGCTACACGATATCAATAACTCAGTCTGGACATGTGTGGCCTTTCATTTGAAAACCACTGTTTATCTTAATAAAGAATAATGAAAAGGAAAAATATAATTGAAGTCTGTAGCGTCTATAGATCTGCTGCCCACATCAGTTCACAACTGATACCTTACTCTTTCTTCCTCGCATTTCTATACCCTCTCACATACATTCTTTGATAAAGATCACATTGATACAGAAGCGTCTCATCATTTAGTGCTGTTGCAACCTTGCCATGAATAACATCTCGATCAGCAAACTAGAACTTCAGTGTATCTTTATCGTTGACAGTCAGACCTCTCTCGTTTTTATGCGGATTTTTTCTCTCCTTTTGTTGGAGTCTCTAATGCTCTCCCATCATTACTGCCAAACCCCTGTTTCTTTTTCTGTGGATCTCTTTATATATATGTATATATATATATATATTCCAGTTTCTTTAGCTGCTTCTTTCTATGGGATAAAAACTGACAGAATTTGTTCCATGACATACCTTTGACATTTAGACAGCTACTAGCCGAATACCCGTTGAAAATCAACGGTCTCGCAATAAGCAACCTTTGAATAAAGGTAAATTTTTTAATAATTCGCGTTTCATATTTATTCGACAAATCGATTCGACTAAATTTGCTGATTTCTTCCTTTCGAATTATCTACCCGTACAACACATTAAAGTCTATCTCATCCCGATGCACTCCTATATTATTATTTCTCCTTTGGAACTTTTTTCTATGAAGTACATCCATAAATGAACATTTTTGAAAAACTCTGTTTGTCTTGTGTTTTTTATCAGATGATTGGCCCAAATACCAAATATCAAGCCTCTATCACATTTAAAAGGAAGCGTGCCTCATTTATTAGGAAAATCGAACATATTAGTGTGCGCACCCCTTAAAGTAGCAAATATTGGAAATATAAAATTTCACACTCTCTTCCTTTTAAACTATCTACTCGAATATCAAATTTGAAGTCGCTATCCTATCGAGAAGCATGTTTTTCTATCACTTCACCTTTCGAACGTTTTTCTGTGTAGCACCCCGTTAAAGAACATTTTTGTCAAACTGTACTCATCTTTGGTTTTTTTTGTCAAATGGTTAGCCCATATACTAAATTTCAAGTCTCTATCACATTGTAAAGGAGGCGATTTTCATTTGTTCGGTAAATCGAACATTTTAGTGAGCGGAACCCCCTACAATAACAAATGTTGGAAAATTGAAATTGCACACTTTCTTCCTTTCCAACTTTTTACCCGTACACTAAATTTGAAGTCTCTATCTCATCGCGAAGCATACTTTTCTAGCATTTCATCTTTCGAATGCTTTTGTGTGGAGTACCCACCCCCTTAATTATACATTTTTGAAAAACTCTATTCTTTATGTGAATTCTGTCAGATTATTTTCCCATATATCAAATATCAAGCCTCTATCACGTTTTAAAACGGGCGTTTCTCCTTTATTCCGAAAATCGAACATTTTGGCGTGTGGCACCCCCTAAAGTAGAAAATATTGGTAAACTGAAATTTTACACTTTCTTCCTTTCAAACTATCTACCCTTATACCAAATTTGATATCTCTATCTCAATCCGAAGCGTGGTTTTTTATCAATTCACTTTTCGAACGTTTTACTCTGAAGCACCCCCTTAAACGAACATTTTTGAAAAACTATATTTGTCTTGGGTGTTTCCATCAAATGATTAGCCCATATACCGAATTTCAAGCCTCTATCAAATTTTAAAGGAGCGTTTTCTCATTTATTCTGCAAATCGAATATTTTGGTGTGCGGCACCCCCTTAGGTAGAAAATATTGGAAATCTGAAATTGCACGCTTTTTTCCTTTTGAACGATTTACCAATACACCAAATTTGAAGTCTCTACCTCATCGCAAAGCATTCTTTCCTATCATTTCACTTTTCGAACGTTTTAGTGTGCGGCACCCCCCCTTAAGTAGAAAATATTGGAAATCTGAAATTGCACACTTTCTTCCTTTCGAACGATTTACCCATACACTAAATTTGAGGTCTCTACCTCATCGCAAAGCATTCTTTCCTATCATTTCACTTTTCGAACGTTTTGGTGTGCTGCACCCCCCCCCCCTTAAGTAGAAAATATTGGAAATCTGAAATTGCACACTTTCTTCCTTTCGAGTGATTTATCCATACACCAAATTTGAAGTCTCTATCTCATCGCAAAGCATGCTTTCCTATCATTTCTCTTTTCGAAAGTTTTAGTGTACGGCACCCCCTTAAGTAGAAAATATTGGAAATCTGAAATTGCACACTTTCTTCCTTTCGAACGATTTACCCATACACCAAATTTGAAGTCTCTACCTCATCGCAAAGCATTCTTTCATATCATTTGACTTTTCGAACGTTTTGGTGTGGGGCACCCCCCCTTAAGTAGAAAATATTAGAAATCTGAAATTGCACACTTTCTTCCTTTCGAACGATTTACCCATACACTAAATTTGAAGTCTCTACCTCATCGCAAAGCATTCTTTCATATCATTTCACTTTTCGAACGTTTTGGTGTGGGGCACCCCCCCTTAAGTAGAAAATATTGGAAATCTGAAATTGCACACTTTCTTCCTTTCGAACGATTTACCCATACACCAAATTTGAAGTCTCTACCTCATCGCAAAGCATTCTTTCATATCATTTCACTTTTCGAACGTTTTAGTGTGCGGCACCCCCCTTAAGTAGAAAATATTGGAAATCTGAAATTGCACACTTTCTTCCTTTCGAACGATTTACCCATACACTAAATTTGAGGTCTCAACCTCATCGCAAAGCATTCTTTCCTATCATTTCACTTTTCGAACGTTTTGGTGTGCTGCACCCCCCCCCCCTTAAGTAGAAAATATTGGAAATCTGAAATTGCACACTTTCTTCCTTTCGAGTGATTTATCCATACACCAAATTTGAAGTCTCTATCTCATCGCAAAGCATGCTTTCCTATCATTTCACTTTTTGAACGTTTTAGTGTACGGCACCCCCTTAAGTAGAAAATATTGGAAATCTGAAATTGCACACTTTCTTCCTTTCGAACGATTTACCCATACACCAAATTTGAAGTCTCTACCTCATCGCAAAGCATTCTTTCATATCATTTCACTTTTCGAACGTTTTGGTGTGGGGCACCCCCCCTTAAGTAGAAAATATTGGAAATCTGAAATTGCACACTTTCTTCCTTTCGAGTGATTTACCCATATACCAAATTTGAAGTCTCTATCTCATCGCAAAGCATGCTTTCCCGTCATTTCACTTTTCGAACGTTTTGGTGTGGGACACCCCCTCTATAGAACGTTTTCGAAAAATTCGATTTTTCCAGGGGGTTTTATCGAACGACCGAGCCGTGTACCAAATTGCAAGTCTCTATCTATTCGGGAAGTGCCTAAAAAAAGCGTGACAGACAGACAGACAGACGGACAGACAGACAGACGGACAGACAGACGGACACTTGGCAATTAGTATATATAGATGATGAGGTTTTGCCAGTATATACGTAGGGCGTGTGTAAATTAAATGTTAAAAGTAATAATTGAAAAAATATATGTTGTTGGCCTTACATAAATTTTCTTACACAAACTCAAAATTCATTTTACCTATCCTTCTCTATATACCATAATTTGAATTTCATTCAAGAATTCCATAAAGGAAATACTTATTTGATATTACATTTCTCAGATGTGAGATATCACCGATCATAAAAACTCCTTAAAATAAATATTTGAGGGTGTTTTGGGTAGAAGTATTTACTTAAAATCAACGGACGATGCAGAGCATCATTTTAGGCTGGGTGAAAAAATTCTAAGCGCTCAGGATTATAGACAACATTTGAAGCATGCCACTTCACTAAGGTGAGTGGAACTAAAATAATGCCTTGGTTCGTTGCCAGTTAGTTCTAAGAAAATACTTCTACCAGAAACATTTTATAAATATTTGTTTCAAGTACTTTTAGCTTAATACTGATACTCATATCATTGCCATCCTTATGCTGCCAACAGACAGTGATCGCAAAACCATGGTTCACAGCTGAGTGATTTCTCTTAGAATAGAGATTAATTAACAGCTAATCAAATACTTGATTAACAAATTGTCAATTATGTTGTAATTAAAAATTCTCCCGCGGCCTTGAATATTTCTCCTGTGTTACTTTACAACTTAGGAATATATCTGTGGTACCATCCCCTAAAATGGGAAACCCAAAGATGAACTAAAATGCCACATGGGTAAAACAATTGTAGAAATCGAATCACATTTGATTTGAAAGATTCTATTTGTAACATAGTATCCACAAAAGGACTGACGCACAAATGCCATTCCAAAAAAGTTTGATTTGTATTAATGGCTGCCTAAAACGCGTAAATTCACCAAAATCAGATAGTCCGAGTTTTCATTACATGTAATTCCTCTCCTTTATATATAAGGAAAGTAAATAAGATTTGTTCGTTAAATACGTTGTGCAATATTGACTTCTCGCTGCCACATCCTTATTTTTTTTCTACACAAGGCGTGGTTTTGAAAACCTCCGGACGGCTTCATGTACTCAGCGAGGGTGGGCCCACCGCTTACTGGCATTGACGGCTGGCTCTAAGAAGAGGCTTCTGCAATCAATGGGCATCGCGTGCAGGCTCGAAATTTCGACATTTATACTTCATTTTGCGTTTACTTTTTCACTCTTGAGATCGTTTCATGGTTGTTTGTTGTAACGATCGGGCGAAGTTGAATGTTTACATTGGAGAGGCCTGGTATGTAACAATTACCATCACTGCAGATGATATGTCAAATGAGGGCGCTGCGGTAATCGCACGAAAGGCAAAGAAAGTAAAGCAGGTAATTGAGATACAGAAATGAAATGCGGCTCAGTTTATTTATTTTTATATTGTTGTTTAGAATAGTTACAACAGGCCATGTATGTTTTTGTTACTTGGTATGACGAGTTGGCTTTATTCAAGTTTTTGCACGATTTTATTTAAACTGTTTGTCTTCCGAGAATTTTTCATCCTTTTATACATCTGTGAGTTTGTAAATGAAGTTTTTATGCAAAACAAACTCCGAGAACATGATATATTATTTTTGAAAATAAAAACATAATTATTGTGAACACAAAGGATTGTTTTAAGCTCAATGAAACAACATGAATTATACCGACAGAAGATTTTGTTAGATATTCAATAAACAACCCAATAAATTATGTAACATTCTACATGTATGCCAGAATTGTATGTATGGTGTGTATGTGAAGCATACAGTGGAATTTAATTTATTTAACATCCGTTCCCCATACATTTCAAATTTTTAATCTACCATCCCCATCCAGCGATTTCTCCTATTTTCAGTTCGGTTGTCTATATTTACTCTACAGAATTACCCATAGACATACATACAAAATTACCATAACCACCCTATTTTCTCACAGATAGAAAAAATATTAGCAAAATACAGAAACTTTTGTGCTCACATAATCAGACGACATACATGTTTTAATGTGGAAAATAGCAGCGAATAGCAATAGCAAAGGTTCAGATTGTTTTCGTATTTCATGCGCCATTCACTTTAGGAGTGAATAATTTGACTCTGTCTTGAAATTGATGCGGGTGCGTGTAAAGATGTTTCACACCAAAAAACTATAAACATATGCTGCTTTTTTTAAATTTGCCGCCCGATGATTCGAACTTGTGAATTTGCCGCTGAATGAAGTAGGCGTTTGTGTAAACCTTCCTAAAACCCTAAACAAATCTCGAAAGTGTATAGATTTACTTAAGAATCCAGTGGTCACGTTTTATAGGCATCGGTAGCAAAGCCAGGGCACAGGAAGGCAATAAAATGCTTAATGGCCAGCATTTTATGGCCTCCTTTATATTTCTAAATGTCACATGGATACCTTAAAGAGCAGTGTGTATCTAAAAAATAAACAGAATGACATACATTGTACCAAATATCTACAGTAGACATACAGGTTTAGTTCTTTTGTATTTCGAGGATATTATGCTGTAAAAATAGCGTAACCACAAGGTAAACCGAATAAAAAATGTAATTTCAAACGTCCTTTATTTCATATTTCTTCCTGAAAACTTTATATTTTTATGCATTTACATAACGGTATGAATATCGATATTATAGATGCTGAAACGTTGGTTATCAAATGATTCTACATTTTTCAGGGAACAAAATCAACCTATATATGTTTAAGATTTGCGTCAAATCCTTGCTTTTATAAGATATTTTTCTGTTCACAAGATGTTTGAGAAGTTCTATAGCAACTAATATTCCCCTGCCCTCACCACCATGTGCTTTCTGACAGAAAAAAAATCAACAGAAACATTTATTAGAAATAATTGAAATATATCATTTAAAATATATTCCAAATATTCACGTCATTTTGGAACATTTGCTTATGTTGATAAACTAGGTAACGTGACAAAAATTTTGAAATATAAATTTCACAACACGAGTAAGATTAAAAATACTTCTACAATAAATAATTTACCAAGTATTGCGGGGATTTTGAAATTTGCTTCAATGTCGTTATCTTTCGATAGCCAATTAGATCTTTTGTTCAGCATCGCGCAGATAATTCGCTAAACATATAAAATATACACACTTGTAAAAACAATTACCTATTTTTAATTCGCATAATGATTGCGATACAAATGGAACGAAATCTATAAGAAAGTCGAGGCGGAAAACTGCCATCCGAACATGCAATTTTCATTTTATGTTTGTCATTGAATATTACAGAATCATAAATCTAAAAATCCCGTTTCATTTTCCTTCCTTTAAAAAATAAGCCGCCATTACACATTTTGTCATACGTCACAAAGTCTTTTATCAATGATAAAGTCAAAATGAGAATCCCCAGAGTCCTGTTGCAAATATGTCCAGAAAATATTTCACCCTGAAATTCCCTTTTTTCCTCCTGTTTGCTAAATTTTTTTAGAAAATATATTTTTATAATACTGAAAAGAATATCATTTTTCATTTTAGGCCTGACTTTTGGAGTTTTGTTCCATTCTTGCAGCTGAAATTTTCGTTTTTGTTCAAATTCTGCAAAACTAATGTTCGTTTTTCTAAATTTTCATTCCATAGAACTGTAAGGTCTGCTTTTTGCAGACTTCATGAGCATGCGCCAGTGAAAATGATTTTGCATGTTTTAAGTTGCGTTTGAAAATGTTTAACAATCACACAGAAATGTGTCTTATGGATTTCATTATTTAGAAATTTAACGTGTCCAACGTAGTTTTCACTACAGAAAATCGAATTTCGTTATTACTGGAAAATATTAACACACATTTAAGCTTTCTTATACTCTAATGAAAACCAATAGGGGTTCTGTCGTTAAGCCATTTCTGTTTGACCGGCTTAGACTATGAGCATTTGATCCTGGCTGGTGGCACTGAAGAATGAAATCCAATTATTTTCGAAACATACGTATCCTTATTTATCTTTATTTGCCTTGCCTTTTACGCTATGATCCAGTTCATTACCGACTGTCTGCAAAGTCAGAATCTTTGTTTAGTCTTTATTTTTGTTTAGTCTTTTATGTATTAAAGATTTAAACAATCATACCAAATGTCGCAGATATCGCTTGATTATTTTGGCAGTTATTACTCTTCCTGTTGAGAAAGTAAAATTTCCAATATCTCGAAGACGGTTCAGCATATGCATAAATTTATATATCTAGCGTATAATTGCAAAGACATATATTAAGTTTAGTTGAAAGTACTTATGAAGCATTCACTCATTTGATAACGATGGCAACAAGAAGGATGCATTTTAATGTTTTGCACACAATGCAATTCGATTTTAAATAAATTTAAAAATAATGATTGTCTAACGTGCTTACGTCTTTCTAGACCTTTAACTACCCCCCCCCCCCATTGACCTATAAATCTCAATTTTCGTACACTTACAGTATCGACCATGGATTCAGTTTTACTCGGCTTGAATATTTCATTTTATTTTTTTTTTAATGCCTAGGCACTTTATAATCCAATCATTCATCCATCTTAAAGGATTGTATCGTAAACCACTTTGTCGTCATACGACATTGCTCCGGCGCACCAGGGGGGCGGAACACACTACGCCCTTAATGGACACCACAACATTCATTCTCACATGTGGAAATCGAACCTACAATCCGACAGCCGAGGGAGCACGAAGAAACGCTTATCTTAGACCTCTTATCCACCGATTGGATCTGTAAAGGTAAGTCGATAAAATGAGTTCGCCTTTCTGGTTAACTAACACTTTATTAAAAATCCCAAGTAACGTAAAGGGGAACAATATCCAGTTAATAACTCTGGCTATCTAACAAAGTCGCAAAGCAACTGTCAGGTACAATAAACTAGCAATTAAATGTATAACTGATTCACAAAACAGACGATTATCTTCTCGAGACTAGTAACTCACTTTTACTCTTGTAAAACCCCAACAACCCAACTGAACGATTACAAGCTTAAATACACTCTATGGAAAGTTCCTGTAAAAGCACGTAACTGGTAAATTATTTAAAAAAATCTACAAAATTCGAGAAATTACCTAAACTCTACAAAAGTCACCAAATTGGCAATATTTTGCTTTATCCGTCGCCAAGATTACCGAATTTGTAGCCAAGCAACTTGGACCGTCACATCATAGTAGTGGTTTCCTATTACGTATTCGTAACAATATTTTATCTACAGTAAACAACAGTACATGTAAGTACACTCGATTGCAAAAACGTTTGAAATTCGGTTAAAATTCCGTTAGCATATTTTATGCTAACGGAACATTTGATGAATGATACGCAAGACGCTTCATTCATCAAATATTCAACACAGAATCCTATACCTCGTCACGATGCCTCCTTTGTAAATTAAGTATTAATACAAGGAATGTAACAAGAATGTATTCCACGAACGCATGATAGAAAATTCGGAAATTCTCAGAAATTTAATATTAAAAAAATTCAGTCCTTTTCTTTAAAAAAAGGGGTGGGGGATCCATTGCAACATTTTGTCATACGTCACAGTGCATTTTATCAATGATGAAGTTAAAATGGGACTCCCCTGAGTACTGTTCCAAAATGTCCAGAAAACATTTCAGCCCGAAACCTCCCTTTGTTACCTGTTATTTTTCATAAAATAACTCTTTTTTATAGTATTACAAAAAAAAAATATGTCATTTTTCATTTTGGGCCTGGCTTCGGGAGTTCCGTTTCACTGTTGCAGTACAAAACAAAAAAAAATGCGTTTTTGTTCGAATTCTAAAAACCGAAGCTCGTTTTTCTAAATTTTTCTCTTTCTGGACTTCAAACTCTGCTTTTTGCAAACTTCTTGTTTGTGTCAGTGGAACTGTTTATGATGGCTTAACCGATTAGGTCGGTCCGGATTGTTCAAAGTAGTTAAGGATAGAATTTATACGTTGAAATTCGAAACGTATGAAGTAGCTCTTATTTTAGAACAGAAACATTCATTTTGGTTGTAAAATTACTTTTAAGTAGGTTTAAAGAATCATATAATATCTCGTGAATGCAAAAACGTGAATGCATAGCTGTCAACAAAAAAGTGTTCAAGTGACTCGAAAAGAAAAGTGTAGCCAATCTAAAAGAAATAAAAATGCATCTTAGCACCCAAGTTTGGCCTTGTAATAGGAAAGGACAATATTAAAAAATATCATTCTGAGATAAGACAGTTTATTTCCCCTTTCAAATAGAGCAATATTAAGGAGATATTTCCATTCGTATTCTCATATCTGCTTTATTAATTTAGATACTCTTTCAAAAAATATCATAAGGCATTAACCTATTAAAATGAAGTCAACTAGTCTTGTAGAAGCAAAGCGACTGAATCTTGAGATGAATCCTTCTGTTGTCACAAGGCCGATGTGAAACAAATAGAAAAATGGAACACGTAATTCCAAGCATAGTAAAATGAAGCTGTGAACATGCGAGACAACCAAATTAGTAGAATCTAACAAAAGTGAAGGAAGCAGTAGATTTCGGAAAGTAATCGACTAACAACAAACCAAAACAAAGAACAAACAGAACAGTTTTAAATAAATGGCACGACAGGTGTTTGAAAATAAATGAGTTGGCGTTATCAAGGAAGGTAAACAGCAGTTACAAATTGTTTCCGTTGTATCGACATACAGATAAAAAAAAATGCTTTTATTAATTTCGGTTTGTTAAATGTATAGGGGTATAAAACTTATGTTAGACTGTCTACCTGGTCTTATCGACTGAAAAAAACATTCATCTAAATTTTGCATAGTTTAGCAGATATTTCGTTTAGAGTCTTTTCAGATTTTTTTCTTTTATAAATTAATGTGGTACCAGGTCTGAAATATGTTTAACAATAAATGTGCTCCCAATTAAGTTGATTAAACAATGACTGTACAAGAAAAGACATTTTGACTGTCCCGTTTAGCCAGGGTCGTTTCTAACCATAGACAAAGTAGGCAAATGTTGGTGACCAGAGATTGAGGGAGATCATTTTGCATTACGATTATTATTTTTATTTCTAAACCCTTAAAATAGCTTGAAAGAGCTCCCATATATTAATTTTTCCTAAGGGTTCAGGTGACAGCCCTGCACTTATAGAAAAAAACAATTTGGTGAAATATCGCCAACTTGGCGGCTTCAGAAAAATGCCACTAAATGGACGAAAATTTAATATTTCGTAAAATTAAATTCGATTTCTTTAATAATTCATTCCACTTTTTTTTAATTACAATGTGTGTGTTCAAAGTATAATGAGTTTCACTCGTTCGTGGGGCTAGTACATTTTTTTAGATAAATTAATTGCGCTTTGTTAGGGGGTGGTAACTACTTTTTGTAACTACTTTTAACTACTTTTTGTTAGATTTCGTACAAAATTAATAATATTGAACTAGCATGACCTGCATGCGTCCGGGAATATGAGTTGCGTAGGGGTATTTATTAGCAGGCGAGCTAATGGAAGGATCTGTTTTACATAATTTTATGCACACCACCGTATGACGGGCTAAACATATAGTGCAAATAGATTTAGCTATTTTAGAGTTAGAAGCGATCATACTAAATAGACATAAATATATTTTAATTCATGTTATTCTGCTGAAAGAAGAATAAAACCCATATCATGGCCACTCATACAAATTGTGCCCCTTTGCAAGAATTTATTACGCCCCCTCTCCATAATGTATTTTCTTTTCTTTGTGAATTTTTCATGTCTTTCCCTCCCTCAAAAATGAAAAATGGGGGTTCGGGCCCCCTCTGGTGAACGGGTCCCCTTCTTGAGTGGTATCTGTCCTCTTATGGGCGGCCTAACCTTTATTAGAATATTCCTTGGAATCGTCTAAAAATATTTCATTGCAATCATTAACGTGGTCAGTGTAATTTCATTTAGTAGCGTCTTAGCTATTCTTTTTTTCATTTTCTAAATCAGATGTAAAAAGGAAAAATAACAAATGCTTGCTCCACCAAGACATGAGTTTAGAAAAATAACTTCAAATATATTCAATTCCCATTTTTTCACTATTGCTGCATTTTATCCCGCATCATGATGTAATTCATGAATTATAAACTGAAAGTGGAATCTGTTATCTCAAATATGTCTAACCAGAAAATATTTGTAACCGTAAACCCTTTGTTATCTGTATTTTTTTTTTTATAAAATTACTATTTTTAATAATATTAAAAGGAATAGCATTTTCCATTTTGGTCTAATATTTTGGAAATTATACTCCAATGTTGCAGCTAAATTTCATTTTTGTTTGAATTCCAGAATATAAGCTTATTTTTCTAAATTCTGCTGCATTTAAAGCTCTGCATTTAGGTTTCTTGCGCTGTGTCAATGGAAATATTTAAGATATCTTAATTTATCGTTAGGATTTTCTTTAGTTACTGCTAGGATTTTACAAAACTCAGAAACATATGGAAACACATTAGACTAGAAAGTTCATTAGACTTTCATCAAAATGTAATGCATTGCATATTGAATGAAAATGCATTAAGTTTCATTACTTGGAAGCGCTTTTCAATGACCGATTTCAGTCAAAATATAATCTAAATACAGTCTGACAAAGTATTAAAAGAGTATTTATTTTTTGTTAAAGAAATACTGTTATACTACTTCCGCATACTATGTATTGTAAAAGAAAAAATATTTCACAAAGATATTTCAAGGGCGCGGTAGCCCATTGGTTAGCGCGCTGGAGTTGCACTCGATAGGCCCGGGTTCGATTCCAGCCACTGCCAAAACTGCCGCCGTGTTCATGCGGAGTACGATCACGTTAAACATGTGGGTCCGAAAGTCCTTCCGAGAGGTTGGTGGTAGGGGAAGGAGGGTACGGTCCCTGTGGATGCCTCCCCCACTGGGTTCCGATCTAAATTGGGTGGCACTTCCCGACCGTCCAAACAGTTACCTTACACCTTTCTGGTAGGTCGGACGGTCTGGGTTTCAACAACAACAAAGATATTTCAGACTATGTTCACGTATTATGTAAATATATAGAAAATATGTACTGCTGTATATGATATTTTGGATCACTTAATCAACAAAATTAGTGTCCTAGTTATTCCGGCAGGAGATTGTTACATTTAGGCTGCAAAAGCATGAACTTATTTCATTGTTTTTAAGTATACTAGAACTTTAAAAGGGAAATCTCTGCACCCATACAAGGATAACAGTTGAGTACACTGTAGAAGCTATGACCACCAAATTACTCATAGGAGTTGTGTTTTCATATGTGTACTTACCATAGTAACAAGACGCATTCACAGTGTGCCATATAAGGAGTCCCTAACCAGATGGCTTTAACCTCCGATTTGTTGACTAAGTATGTGAACATTACATTATTTGAGCAGAAAAGTAATAGGAAGTTTAAGCATTATTTAATATTAATTTAAAATTATTTTTTATTGGAACATAAAAATATATGAATATAGTTGCGAAGAATTTAACATGAACGTTAATTATCGGTTTTATATATAAAAATTTCGATACATACACAAATTAGCTAATTTAGAAAATATAATTCTAAAAAAAAATATTTCATTTTTTTTTCCTTAAAAAAATAGGTTTCCATTAAAAATTTAGTATTGATAAACGACAGTGTGAGAAAGTTAAAATGAG
Source organism: Amaurobius ferox (assembly GCA_951213105.1). NCBI lineage: Eukaryota > Metazoa > Arthropoda > Arachnida > Araneae > Amaurobiidae > Amaurobius > Amaurobius ferox. The sequence continues at coordinate 18,847,149 of OX578140.1, forward strand.
AATACCCCAAAGTCCTGTTGCAAATATGTTCAGAAAATATTTCACCCTAAAATCCTCTTTTTTACTGTGTTATTTTTCATAAAATATATTTTTATAATATTAAAGAGGATATCATTTTTCATTCTCTGTCTGACTTTGGGAGTTTTGTTCCATTCTTATAGCTGAAATTTTCGTTTTTGTTCGATTACTATAAACTGATGTTCGTTTTTCTTTCTCAATTTTTATCCCACGGGGCTGCAAGGTTTGTTTTTTGTAAATTTTGTGTGTTGCGACATTGAGAATATTTTGGATGTTTTATGCTGTGTTTGAGAGTTGCGTTAATAGTCAAAAGTTAGAATTCTAAGCAATACTCCAAAAATGCATCTACATAAATTTATTACTTCGAAATTTGGTGGAAGCAACACATCACTTTCCCTACAGATTAAAAAATGTTCATTTAAGTGTAAAACATTGAAACAAATCCGACCTTTATTTAACCTTTTGCTTACGGGTGGGACAGAGTCCATCCCAAACGAAGAACCTCTCAAAAAGACAGGTATTTGACATACTCTATCCCAAACAATTCGATCCCCCTTTGCAGACATTGGCGTCAATGGACATTGGCGTCCACGCCAATATTTTGCTATTGGTCGCTATGTGGATTTGGATTTCGCTATTGGTCGAAATGTCTAACATTGAGATATTTAAATATATATATATATATATATCATGCTTTACCAAAATATTTCAAGTAAAAGTATTACCTTACGGATATTTTCCAATTTTCATAAAAACATATTCTTACCTAGAAGAAAGAAACGTAATATATTAAATTTTATAGTTGCCAGGTTTAAATCAGTAAGTATTAAATTTGCAGAAATGATTTGTGTTTATAACTGGTTTGTAATTTGTACAATAAAGTAATTGCATATTTGGTATCATAAAATATAACTTACCACAAAATGTATACACATAGAACAAAACTAAAAAAAATTCATAAAGTATTCAAATTTCCCACAAAAAAAAATTAGTTCAGTTGTTTTAAGTACTGGACATAAAAAAGTTATGTAGAAATGATCTTCGATTTTAATTAATTTAAATTATATTTGCTGCATTGTTTTTTAAGAATAAAATGCGGGTTGAAGTATGTTGATTTGAGGATTCGAAAATAAGACATTAAAGACAGAAATTTTTGACGATAACGTAATATACTTGTTATACTTGTTGAATAGCTATGCAATAATTTAGGAAATAGCATAGGATATGCTTTTAAAAAAGGTAATTTTATTCAAGGTGAATTTGGAAATTGAAACATTTAGACACCAAGATTCACTGACAACTGCTAACTTCAAGCACTTACATGCAATTTAAAATGCTTTAATTTACAAATTTAAGTATACAGGGTATCCCCAACAAACTGAAACACGCTTTAATTCTTTACCTGTTGGAGATAAGTGAGCAATATAAATTGCAAAAATGTTGAAAGTAATTTTATTCAAGGTGAATTTGGAAATTGAAACATTTAGACACCAAGATTCACTGACAACTGCTAACTTCAAGCACTGACATGCAATTTAAAATGTTTTAATTTACAAATTTAAGTATACAGGGTATCCCCAACAAACTGAAACACGCTTTAATTCTTTACCTGTTGGAGATAAGTGAGCAATATAAATTGCAAAAATGTTGAAAGTAAGGTAGGAAATAAGACTACGTTAATGAAATAATCCTCCCATTAATTTTCAAAAAGTTACACATTTTAAATTTTTATACGACCCGCTTAGACAAATTTGGTCAAACAGAATTTTTTTATTTTTAATGGAACAAGATCATTAAGAAAACCCACATATCTGTATCTTTAAAATCAACTGAATAATGATAAAAGAAAAAATCTGACTTATGCCACTTTTCCGTACCATGTGAAAGGCTGTTTCATCAGTGAAAATAGGGATCAAAAACAAATTGACGATGGAAATTGTTTAGATCAAAAATACGTTAATATTTGTCAAAATTTTTAATCACAAATTCATCTAAATAAAGCATTACACAGACAGAGATCATATACAGCAGTGGTACTCACTACGCTGTTGGGTATCCTATGTATTATCATCCAATTTTATCTTTTTTGTGATATGTCACAAATTTATATTTCTAATTTGATATAGGGTCCCCATTCACAATGCTCAATTTTCAATTAAATATAACTCCCTCAATTTTAAAGATAGAGATATGCGGGGTTTTTAATGATCTTGTTGTATCAAAAATTTTCTGATTGACCAAATTTGTCTAAGGGGGGTCGTATAAAAATTTAAAAAGTGTAACTCTTAGAAAATTAATGGGAGGACTATTTCATTAATGTAGTCTTATTTCCTACCTTACGTTCAACATTTTTGCAATTTACATTGCTCACTTATCTCCAACAGGTAAAGAATTAAAGAGCGTTTCAATCTTTTTGGGACACCCTGTATAAACTTTTAGAAGTAATTTTAAAAAAGTATAAGCTAAACATAAAAAACTGACCTTTATTTAAAATAACTTAATGTATTTTTAAATACTTGAATAAAGTAACTTTAATTAAATAGTTTTAAATTTACATATTTAATTATGCATATCAAAATAACTAAATATTTTTAAATGCATATCGAAATTTCAGCTAAAAATTAATTTGGCGAAGGAGATTTAGCTAGAAATCAATATAATTCTAGAATATTTATATGTCCGCTGCCAGTCGCTTTAACAAACAATAATCAAGCTTATTGCCATTGCAAGACAATTAAACTGATATTTGTGTTATCATTTTTCATTCAGGATTTCGACAAAAAGCTTTCCGCAATTCCCGACTCCCAATTCCTTCAACTCCAACTGACGTGGCTCATACTATCAATAAACCAAGCTAAAATATTTGCCATCTAAAAACCCAAGTACAAAGTACCCATTTGTTTCAACAGAGAACACCTTTAAACTACTAAATAGCACCATAAACCATATTGTCCAACCTGGAAACCACCCGAAATACCAGTACAAAGCCTCTTTTCTCTTTAAAATCTCCTTTTTTAAAGTTCGGATTCGGCAGAAGAGGTAATAAATTGGGAGCTATTAAGCATTTTATGACCTGTCTCTGTCCCAAACTTTGCTACCAACATCAGTAAAACGTGACCACTGTTGTCTAAGGTAAACCCCAATATGGTCTAAGGCTTATGGGCTTGCTTAGGAGGTTAACTGATGTTTTGGGGGGATTCTTTTAGACGTAACCTTGATGGTCTTAGATTCATGACATATGGAATTAAATGTGGAAAACAGTTCTCTGAAACCGATGTTAAAAGTACTTATGATAAAGCATTTACGTTAGTAAAGCAGAAAACAATTATGTAAATGTATCTGTTAAGTATCTGTGAAACATTTTGGACAGAGAGCAAGTATGTATTGCATGGGAAATAAAAACAACTAATAAAGATCTGATGTAGGCAACACATGACTTTTCTTATATTATGCAATGAATTTACTACTTTTACAGTAAAAAAATAGGTTTTTCGTATAGTAGATACTTATATTCTTTCCAAGATATTGAATTTTCGACGATTAGTCGTCATTTTCACTGTTTTAGCGTCATTTTTATCCATTTGGCGAGATTTTCGTTAATTTGGCAACACTTAAAAAAGTCGCCAAGTTGGCGACAATTCCGCTAAATTCGTCGCCAAAATCTCGCCAAGCGTTATGGACGGAGAAATAAGTTATTCTTATAGCAGATAAATGACTATTGGCGTTCAAATACAAAAATATTACTCAAAGTATCTTTTCTCATGAATGGAACGAGCGAGATCCACGAAAATGATGTCACCCAATTTATGGCATAATATTACATATGAAAAGTGAACATGTTTCTCAACAGTTAATATATATTTTTTAATTTATGGGATATTTTGATAAATTTGTTTGAAAAATGTACAATATCTCGAGAATGGTTCATGCTAGCGTTCTAAAGCTTATGCCAATCGTTTTCTAAGGAAAAGTTATATAAGAAATGTCTATTTCCGTAACTTTATTAAAGGTTTTGATTTTTTGATGAATTTTTCAAAATTTCACTCGAAAATTTTACGTGGGTTCTGAACATTCGATTACGTTTAAAAACAATAAGCTTCCAGTATACACGGATTGTGATTTTTGTACTAAATTTCATTCGAATCACTCCATTCGTTCGTGAGATATCGTCTCCATAGGCTCACTGATACACACACACACACACACACACAGACATCACTTCAAAAATGTTTTATTCGTGACCAGGGATGCTTGAAACGTGCTCTCCCGTCGAAAACTCGAATTCGAATTTTCGACCCCGTCACAATATGTATATAAGGAACATATACATTATGTATATAAGGAAAGTAACAAAGTGAAGTGTTTAAAAAATATCGTTGGAATAAGAGTTATTTCTATTCAACGGATTAACATTCAGTCCGTGATCCCAATGAAAATAACACCATTTATGCATGGATCAGACCAAATGACGCCATTCATGGGCTATAGCAGTATGTGCTATTGAAGGAAGTTATTTATGACCGGCAGATAAAAGATTGAGTTTAGGCTGGATTTGAAAGTACAATACTCTTATACTAGAAACATTTTAGAATGCTTGTGTTAAGGAATTTCGTGTTCATTGATCATTACATCACCTTTACCGTGTTGACGACTGGCAATAGTCGGAAAACTATGGTTCACAGTTGGGAATAGATAGATGATCATAGATAGTTAAGCACTTTCTTGCTCTGACGAAGCGCTTTGTTATGGGGCCGAAATCGATTCATTGTATTACTGAGTAATTAGTAAATCCCAGCCCAATAGTGTTATAAATGATGGTCGGGGTAAAAATGCTTTAAATTCTTACTAAATTCGAAGTTACAATGATGATTGATAATTACAGCTGTGAATAATGGCTAATCAGTTTAGCATTTTGTTTTTCGAAATTAGAAGCGGGATAGTACTGTAGTGTTTCGCATCAATGATCACGAGAGTGGCAAATCGTCATCTACTTCTTTATTACAAAACATGTTCTACTTACAACACTTCAACTTACCAGCAACTGCCACAGAGATGAACTAATGTTCTTTTATCAGCCAGAACAATATGCGTATCTGCAGCGCTGTACGTGATTTTTGGCAGATGGCCAAGAATCGAATACGCATCGAATGCCACATGAGAATTCCCCAGTGAACGAAGGATACCGTCCCCCCACTTGTTGTTGTTGAGACCCAGACCGTCCGACCTACCAGAATGGTGTAAGGTAACCATTACCGTCCCCCCCCCCAGTGAACGAGGGATAACGTCCGGGTCACCACTGTAGTATTTCGCATCAATGATCACGAGACTGGCAAATCGTCATCTACTTCTTTATTACAAAACATGTTCTACTTACAACACTTCAACTTACCAGCAACTGCCACAGAGATGAACTAATGTTCTTTTATCAGCCAGAACAATATGCGTATCTGCAGAGCTGTACGTGATTTTTGGCAGATGGCCAAGAATCGAATACGCATCGAATGCCACATGAGAATCCCCCAGTGAACGAAGGATACCGTCCCCCCACTTGTTGTTGTTGAGACCCAGACCGTCCGACCTACCAGAATGGTGTAAGGTAACCATTACCGTCCCCCCCCAGTGAACGAGGGATAACGTCCGGGTCACCACTGTAGTATTTCGCATCAATGAATACGAGACTGGCAAATCGTCATCTACTTCTTTATTACAAAACATGTTCTACTTACAACACTTCAACTTACCAGCAACTGCCACAGAGATGAACTAATGTTCTTTTATCAGCCAGAACAAGAATGCGTATCTGCAGCGCTGTACGTGATTCCTGGCAGATGGCCAAGAATCGAATACGCGTCGAATGCCACATGAGTATCCCCCAGTGAACGAGGGATACCGCCCCCCCCCCCACTTGTTGTTGAGACCTAGACCGTCCGACCTACCAGAAAGGTGTAATGTAACCGTTACCGTCCCCCCAGTGAACGTGGAATAACGTCCGGGTAACCACTGTAGTGCTTCACATCAATGATCACGAGACTGGCAAATCGTCATCTACTTCTTTATTACAAAAGATGTCCTAGTTACAACACTTCTACTTACCAGCAACTGCCCAGAACAAGATTGCGTATCTGCAGCGCTGTACGTGATTCTTGGCAGATGGCCAAGAATCGAATACGCGTCGAATGCCACAGTACAAAATTTGTCAGGCTTAATAGAGGTTCGTAAAATTGTGGCATATGGAACATTTTATTGCTGGTATCGGATACCACTGCAGGTATCGGATATTCCATGCTGCGATGGCGTAATTAGCGCAGAACTAGTTTATGAATGATGTTAGATGCATTTGGGAGAAGGATTTTAACTTTCGGAGCATCCCCTATTGGTTTTTAACTTTTATTCTTTACTTAACTTTTACTTTGTTTTTCAAGATATTAGTGGCATCACATTAATTAAATCATCAAAAACATATGATTGAAACATTGAAACAGCGCTTTCAATCTATAAAATTGATTGCCATAGTGTGCATTCAAACATCAATTCTACTTGTTTTTACTCATTTATACTTTTAAAAAAACGCCCTTAATTTGGTTTCTAACCTGTTATTGATTTGCAATATGTTTATAGTTCTATCTGTCTTTTCTGCTAAAACACAAATCGTAACTCAATAATATCTAGTCATTAATAGGTTTTTTTGTGTAGGAAAAGAACTGACGTGAAATCATCTTTATTTATAATGCAAGAATCGCGTACAAACCTCTTCAACTGGAATAGACTTTTTCAAACGCCATTTTACATAACCCATCCATAATTTTATGATATTATGCATGTAAATGTCTTCTGTGAACTCTTTCTATTTACCCAATCATTACTATAAATATACATGAGCAATAGCATAATAGGAAAGGAAGAAACGCATAGGCTAAACACGCGATTTTCATTGTAGGTGAAAGAAAGTGTGTTTCAAAACTAATGTACCGATAAAACTTCTGGGTCTCCAAAACATCTAGGTCGATATTAATTCCCGACGTTTCTATTTAACTTCGATTTCAAAATTTCAATTTACTTTTACTATTACAAAATTGCTGAGTGTACAATCCGTTGTTGTTGTTGAGACTCAGACCGTCCGACCTACCAGAAAGGTGTAAGCTAAGAGTGTACTTCCCGTGTCAGAGCACAGTCAGTGAACTGATTGCACCCAACATCCAGAGATTAAAGTCATTTTTAACACTTTCCAACGTAGTTGAAAAGTGTTTAGAACTTTGGCCATTCTGTTTGTCTGTCTGTCTGCCTGTTCGCACGATAACTTATTCAAATAACCCTATAAAATATATAAAAAAATTTTCAGCAAAATATATTTGTGCTGTTTTTAAATAAAAATTAAAATAATAATTACACCCATAGTATACGCCGTGTTCATGCGGAGTACGATCACGTTAAACATGTGGGTCCGTAAGTCCTTCCGAGAGGTTGGTGGTAGGGGAAGGAGGGTACGGTCCCTGTGGATGCCTCCCCCACTGGGTTCCGGTCTAAATTGGGTGGCACTTCCCGGTCGTCCATACAGTTACCTTACACCTTTCTGGTAGGTCGGACGGTCTGGGTCTCAACAACAACAACCCATAGTATACGAAGGGATCATGTGATCCACTTCAAATAAAATAGGGCATCCATCTTTTTTTCCCAGTCGGAAAATCGCGATTTTTAAAGTTCTTTTAAATTTATGTTTAGCGTTGCATCCGCCCTAACCCGCTTTATTTTTGCGTATTTTCTATACGTCTATATTCTGCGCCAAAGCAATTACAAAATATTTTAGTTTAAATGATTATCAAACTTTGATTATTTCTACAAAGAAGCCTAGTTCTAACGGATGCAAACTGTAAACAAGTGATTGTAAGATGAGTTGTATAAGAATTGCTGAAATTTTTTCACTCAAAATTAATCTCTGGAGTCTGGAATACAGGTGAAATGAAGAAATATTCATTGATTTTACATAAAGAAAGAAGCAGACGATTTTATAGCATTGCGTGTTTTGAGTTTTAAGTTTACAATCAAAATAAATTATTGTACTGTGATAATATTTTAAATATCACCGCTGAATGTATAGCATTTTAGAGATGTTTAAATAAAATTATATTTCAGTTGGAAAGTGTTTCATAATCAATGCTTTATACATGATTAATCTTTCTTGTGTACCTTCTTCTGGCACCCCCAGCAAAGCTGTAAGCTCAGGCCCAATTAGTGGGATAAAGAAGTGACGACGATGTGCAAGAAAGTGAATGGTGAAATCGGTAGTGTTAAAGCAGCCTCTACTATGCAACTATATTCCACGGGATTTTTGACTCTTTCATACACATCAGATTTTTTTTTTGAAAATTCTTATCAACCACCTAGGCTGACGGCTGTGGTTGAGCCAGAGACACAGGAGGAAGGAAGGAAAGGAATCACCCAACTAAAGCTCAATTCATATTTATACCATATGTGTATAAGTGGCAACTGTCCAGCAAAAGATCCAATTGGTCAAAACATCCCCTCCACAATAATACACTCCACCCAAATTATCTCAGCACCCAAATTAACCCAACACCCAAATTTGCAATGTGTTCAACATCTATACATGATGTAACGCCATTTTCTCACTGAACAGCGGTAAATGGCTATTTCATAAAATAACCTCATGCAAGTACCTTCTGAAATCGCAAATGTAGACAGACGGTCCTTAAGAAGTTTCGGGCACAATTTAAAGATGTACCTAAGATATAACCTGTAATAGAATCTAAGGCTCCATTCTGTACCAGAGTATTTCAACTAGCAGAACACTGTTCTCGAGATTTAGAGGATGCGGGTTCGATTCCTGTCCTGAACCAAACTACTTAATAATAAACAATATATTATAAAATCAATTTTACCAGTAATAGAGTCCGACTAGCCGAATACCCGTTGAAAATCAACTGTCTCGCAATAAGCAACCCCTGAATAATGTAAATTTCTGAATAATTCGTGTTTCACATTTATTCGGCAAATGGAATATTTTGATGTGCAAAACCCCCTAAAGAAGAAAATATTGGAAAACTTAAATTGCGCACTTCTTAATTTGAACTATCTACCCGTGCACCAAATTAAAGTATATCTCATCCCGAAGCGTGCTATTTTATTATTTCCCCTTTCGAATGTTTTTCTGTGAAGCACACCCATAAATGAACATTTCTTAAAAACTCTTTTCGTCTTCGATTTTTTATCAGATAAATAGCCCATATACCAAATATCAAGTCTCTATCACATTTGAAAGGAAGCGTGCCTCATTTATTCGGAAAATCGAACATATTAGTGTGGGGCACCCATTGCAGTAGCAAATATTGGAAATCTGAAATTTCACATTGTCTTCCTTTCGAACTATCTACCCGTACACCAATCTCTATCCTATAGCGAAGCATGTTTTTTCTATCGCATCACCTTTCGAATTTTTCTCTTTGTAGCACCCCCTTTATGAACATATTTGTAAAACCGTATTCATCTTGGTTTTTTTTATCAAATGGTTAGCCCATATACTCAATTTCAAGCCTCTATCATATTGTAAAGGAGGCCTTTTTCATTTGTTCGGCAAATCGAATATTTTAGTGAGCGGCAACCCCTAAAATAGCAAATGTTGAAAACTGAAATTGCATACTTTCTTCCTTTCCAACTTTTTACCAGTATACCAAATTTGAAGTCACTATCTCATCTAGAAGCATACTTTTTCTGTCATTTCATCTTTCGAATGCTTCTGTGTGGAGTACCCACCCCCTTAAATATACATTTATGAAAAACACTATTCATCTTGTGTTTTCTATCAGATGATTCGCCCATATACCATATAGCAAGCCTCTATCACGTTTTAAAAGAGACGTTTTTCCTTTATTCCGAAAATCGAACATTTTGGTGTGCGGCACCCCCTAAATTAGAAAATATTGGAATACTGAAATACTACACTTTCTTCATTCCAAATTATTTACAAGTACACCAAATTGGAAATTTTTATCTCATACCGAAGCGTGTTTTTTATCAATCCACCTTTCGAACGTTTTTCTCTGGAGCCCCCCTTTAAACGAACATCTTTGTAAAACTATATTCGTCTTACGTGTTTCAATTAAATGATTAGCCCATATATCAAATTTCAAATCTCTATCAAATTTTAAAGGAGCCCTTTCTCATTTATTCGGTAAATCGAACATTTTGGTGTGCGGCATCCCCTTAAGTAGAAAATATTGGAAATCTGAAATTGCGCAATTTCTTCCTTTCGAATGATTTACCCATACACCAAATTTGAAGTCTCTATCTTATCATAAAGCATGCTTTCCTAGCATTTCACTTTTCGAACGTTTCGATGTGGAGCACCCCCTCTAGAGAATGTTTTCAAAAAATTCGATTTTTCCAGGGGGTTTTATCGAACGTCCGAGCAGTGTACCAAATTGCAAGTCTCTATCTATTCGGGATGTGTCTAAAAAAAGCTTGACAGACAGACAGACAGACATACGGAGACTTGGCAATTAGCATATATAGATTGTTTGCGTGCTTTTAAAGTATTGTTATGTATAGTAAATCTGTACCTATCTTACAAGTCTGATTTTATGAATTGATTGCAGTTTTTCTCATATAACCTAATGTCAAAATTATTGAACGGTTAGTTGAATTCTCTATTGCCTTACTTGTATGTGGCTATCTCTGTCTTTATAAATGTTTAAATAACTATTTGTTATTCTTTATATGAATGTTTTAAAACTTTGCTGTAAGCTTTACCTTTCCTTATATTAAGGACTGACAAGTAATCTTTGTATTGTGTTTACTTTTGAATGAAGTTTTACCAGTTTCTGGGGATGAGGCTCATATAAGTGGTGTGGTGGTTGGGTTCGGGCTGGCCCCTGCCTTTCAGCTCGGAGCCTATGGGGCGCGAATGGTGTCGTGAAACTCGAACTTGTTTTCCTAAAGAAAATTAAATTTAATACCTAAAATAATGATAGTAATAAATAGTATATATAGAGAACATTGATAAAGTGAGCTATACTATGGATATTAATGCATAGAAAATTAAATTTAATACCTAAAACAATGATAGTAATAAATAGTACATATAGAGAACATTGATAAAGTGAGCTATACTATGGATATTAATGCTATTAAAAAAGTTCATATAAACACGAGTAATCCTAAAGTATCAACCGGCGTCGAAACTACTGCCAATTCGAAAAAAGAGACTTTGAAAGAATTTTATATTTTAGGAAACTAACTTACGAGAGCAAAAATTAATAAAAAAGATAAAATGTTTTTGTATTTTTATACGGATTATGATATAAAGTGAACAAAAACAATATAAATTAAGAATATACGGGAAATTCAAGTGGAAAATATCTCTTCAGATATTATTATTTTAAATACCTGAAAAGTTTTATTTATAATTTTTTAAACATTTGTTAATACTATTCTATATACAGACATTCACAATACATTCACGGCTAAAATGCACTAATATTTTTATTTCAAATAATTCGCGAACTAAAGAAAATTCTATCCAAACACTGTACTCCTCCTTCTGAATTCCTCCGAATTACCAAAGAAAAAGGAAAACTGAAAAAAAAAAAAAAAGATTCATCTAAAATAAAAAAAAGGTTTCATCAGAAATACACCTCTTGATTAATAAATGTCAGAGAAGCCGGCTTTGTGCAAAAGCAGCGCTCATGACGCGAACGTGCTGAAGAGGCCAGGTTTCGTTTTCGACAAGTGGATGTGCCTCGAACCTGCGACTAGACGAGGCCAATCGAAGGCGAAACACGCACGTTTTAGTCACTCGAAATATAAATGGACAGTCTCTCAAAATTGTGAATCAGAAATAACGAAAACCTGGAATCATCGAACTGGTAAAATGCGATAGAGATATTACTGCCTTAATAAATATTTGCTTCAGCGCGTTCATAATTTTCTCTAAAATATTTAAACCCATTTTCCAGTTGGTTACTTATATTTAAATATATTTTGATGTGTCCACACATTTTCGGAACAAAAATAAACAAATTTTGAATTTTTAAGACGACAGAATTTAGGTTTTTATTTATGAATCGATTTCACTTAAAAGGCATTATTGCTTTTGCTAATTAAAACAACAATACCAAATTTTAAGGAAAAAATTTGTTTCGTTTTCGAGATTAATACGCTCCTCGTAGGGAGAGTAAAATTCTGAATATTTTGTGAACAACTTGTGATAACTTCAAAACACAATTTTATTTTTTTTTCTATTTATTTGATTACAACATTCGTACGGAATTTTTTTTTATTATTATTTCATTTATTCATTAATTTTTATATTTTATTTATTTATTTATTTTTTTGTATTTTACAAAATGTGCAATATATTAAGTAAGGTGGATATTGGCGACTTATAATATAATACTTTGCATTAAAATAAAATGGAAATATATATATATATATGCATTTATCACTTAAAATAATAAATTTTAATTTCGTTTGCTATATCAATGTATTTAAGATAATTTTTTTGGCAGATTTAAAGACACAGATATTCTTGAAAAATATTTCAATTTAAAAAAAAATGTTGTTATCTGACAGCGCTAAAATCTGTCCAACACAAAATAAACACACCTTATTACCAAATTCCATTTAATTCATATTAGAATGGATATAATAAACAGTTACATACACATACATCGCTTCAAAAATTATACATTTGAGTTATGTTAAATAAAAAGCTTAAATCTATAATCTACAGTATTTATTTTCAAATTTTCAACTGAGTTAGAATACCTTATACATATACTATTACTGTACGGAATTTCCTTATACATATATTATTTACTGTACGGAATCTAAACATTATTCCAGAAAAACGTGGAACTGTTTGCTCTCCAATTGTAACGCAATTTCTTTGTTATATATATATATATATATATATATATATATATATATATATATATATATATAAATATATATATATATACGTATATATATAATTTTAGATAAAAAATTTATTTTAATTTGATATATTTACAAGTGTGCCAAATACGCAATTTTTGGGAGGATATGCATACTTATGTAGAACATTGAAAAGTAATTTTGCAATTCCTCAAAATTACACGTGAACGGGATAGAAATCTGGAAAAAAAAATATATTCATCCAAAATATTCCTCTTGATTAAAGGGTGTCACAAAAGCTGCCATTGTGGAAAAGCGGCGCTCATGATGCGAACGTGCTGAAGAGGTTAAGTTTCGTTTTCCACAAGTGGGTGTACTACGATTCTGCGACGAGGACAGAACTATAGATGAAGCCAATAGAAGACGAAACATACAAGTATGGAGCATGCGAATTAACCCACTCGAGAATCAAATGGACAGTCTCAATTGGGTGAATCACTGGTTATAGTTTGCACCCACCCGTGATGACTGAAATTGCAAAATAAACAATGGACATCTAAAATATAACACCCTATAGAATAAAGAGAATTAAGAACATGTTTTTGTCTGCCTAACTAGCTACCATGACCACTTATAATTTAAGAACGATTTAACGGATTTGCATATTTTTTCACTGGTGTGTTAAACTTAAAAATATTTACGAATTTGTACCTCTTTAATATATACAATCTAAGTCATAAAAAGATTCGATATAAGACTTATATTTCTATATCAACTCCTAAATAAACGGTAATTAAATTAATAACTCCTAAATTAACGTAATTAAATAATAACTATCTATAACGCCCGCTTATAATTCAAGAACAAACAATTCAGTCGATTTACATACTTTTTTCATCGATGTGTTAAACCCAAATGGAAGCAAGTTTATGGCTAAAATTATTTTTGCTTTTGCACCGTGTTCAGTACTATCGGTGTCGTAGGAAATGAGGGACTGTTTTGAGATCACCATCTCCTCATTAGTGGAAAAATTTTGTTCTTAGCCCAAAATGGATAATAAAGTGTAACACTATACCCGCCATTTCGGTGTATCCCTCCATCTTTTTGGCATTCTGGCTACGCCTGTAAGTACCATCTTGAATAACGGCAAGTATTTATGCTAATCAAGTATATCTCCCAAACTGCTGTCTGAATTAATTATCAAATAAATTACTTTGTTAATAAAATAGCTAAAAGCAATACGTTAAAAATGTCAACTGATTTCAGAAGCAAAATATATCTATTTTCTTCGGTATAATCGAAACAAGCAGTCAAAAACAAGCATTCATCGCCAGGAGCTTATACTCGTATTTTCAAAGTTAATGACTGCAAGCAAATATTTAATAAAAAATGGGAAATAAGTACTCATGAAGCAAGTAAATGTACTTTTTTAAACGTTACTACCGAAAACTTATCCCATAAATTAAATATTTCCAGCCAAAACTAACTGCGCAGTTCGAATATCACAATTTGTTTTTATGTACAAATTAAACAAACTACAAAGGAACCGTTTAGGAGATAAACCCGTTTCAAAATTGAAACTGATCCCACTTATCGTTTGAGGCTTAAACCAACAGCGGTGCTGATATAATATCTCTAAATAAGCATGCCGTTATCTTTTGTGCTGACATTCACAGTTGCAGTTGAAGTGACGATAATCCCATCTGTACGGTGCACACAGAATATGGTGTTTCAATTCTCAGTCATTAATCTGATTTCAGAGTTCGATAATTCTAAAGCAAATGTCCTAAGACTGATGGTGAAGAATTAGGAGTGTCAAAGAGAATCAATGCATATCTACAGACAGACAGCAGAAATAACAGAATTGCCAATGCATACTCTCCAGATAGTTGTTTGCGATTCTTCTTGCAATTTCAAGTAATTTGAACTTTAAAGCTCGTTAGTTTTGGAAAATTCTTGAGAAAATTTATGTTTGAAATTTTCCTAACCTCAGGAGATATATGTATGTCATAATAAAAACTTGTGCTATATGCAAATTTCTATGATGAATTAGAGGCAGAGCTTTCCCCATTAATGTCCCCGGGCAATTGAAATAATCGAATGAATGGGACAGGTTACATAGGGATAATTGCTTTTTACTTTTCCTACATCCAGTACGTTATGGCAGGGTCAAAAATTCGAATTCGAGTTTTTGACGGATTTATGCATTCTAAGTGAGACCAGAAATAGATCTCAAACTTTGATGAGACAAGCTTACATGTGCAATTTATTGTGTACAAAACGGCAAGCAATACTTGTAGTCTGGATGACGCCAGATATTATAGCACGTGAACCTAAAGGTCAGAAAACCATAAATTTAGGAGCGTCAAGGCAGACGGGGCCGAACGAGCCCTTACGAGGATGTAGAATGCTTCCATTGGTTATATAAGTAACCAATGGTAAAAGGGGCTTGTTGCGTCACTCTCAATGCTACAAATGAAAGCAAGGGGGGAAATGACACCCCCGAGAAAGAGAGAACCACAACCTGTTACCTAACATGAACACTGATCAACACTTCAACAGAGATGACTTAACGACTTGAGAAGATAACTTCGACATTATGACTTAGTAGACTTGTGCTAATACTCGGGCGACATTATGACTTGTGTAGGTGTTCAGAGATATACTTGTGCGACATTATTACATAGAGATGACTTGTGCAGAGGTACTGAAATGTACGTGTGCGACAGTATGATAGCACGATGACTAGAGATGTAAAGCGTTCCCTTGACGCTCCTAAATTTATGGTTTTCTGACCTTTAGGTTCACATGCTATAAAATCTGGCGTCATCCAGGCTACAAAGTATTGTTTGCCGGTTTGAACACAATAAATTACACATATAAACTTGTCTCATCAAAGTGTAAGATCTATTTCTGGTCTCACACTAAGGATACCCGAACTGGAATCGAACGTTTTTGAAATTATATCTGTGTCTATGTGTGTATGTCTGAATGTGTGTGCGTATATGGCGTGGTGAGAGTGTATATGTCTGGAAGTATGTCTGTATGTGTCGTGTGCGTTTTGTGTCCGTCAGACTTTGAGCGTGATATCTCATGAGCGAATGGGGCGCTTCGAAAATAAAAATTATTACGATTATTACAATCAATACTTATTTTTTATCACGATCTAACTTTCGAAGTACCAAAAATTTTTTTATAATTTTCTCAATTGTAAAAAGTCATTTAGTAATGTTATTCTAATAACATTTAATTAGCTGTATAAATAATAATTTTATAAGTAATTTTTCATAAGAAAATGATTTACAAACTTTAAAACGCTAACATAACGCGTTTTCAAAATATTGCATGTTTTTAATTAAATTTATCAAAAGGTTACATAAAAGTAAAATAAGTATTGTCAAATATCTTCTCTTTCTACATGTAATATTACGCGACAAATCAATTAACATCATTTTCGTAGATCCAGCTCTTTCCATTCACGAGAGAAGACAAATATTGTAATAGTTTTGCATTTTGACTCCAAACAATTCGTCAATTATCATTTATTTGACGGGATAATAAGTGGTAATTGCATTTTTATATAAATTTTCAGCACGTGAATATGAAGAAATTTTACGAACCAAACGAAATAGCTAATTATATTGGATTGATCAATAAATTCACGAAAGTGATAAATTTTAATGTATACATGGTGTTAATTCAATAGCAGTAACATTGTTATATGGCTTCATTTATTTATACGCACATTTGGCGTCTTCATGCACGATTGTTAGATGGTTTCCATGATGACGAAATTCGCGTTTCCAAATTAAAGAACGGAAAGTTAAATACACTGACTTCCAAAAATTAAGTACACAATGCAAATTTTCATTTTTCGAAAGCTTATTTGAATTGAGTAGGCGAAAATCGCTGCGATTGTAGATGGCAATATGCACATATCCTATGTTACAGCCAATCACGATTGACTATCCGGATATATCATGCTAATTAGGCAGTCGTTGAAGACGCCAACATTCTAAAGGGTTTGAGGAGGTGCATTTAAATACTTATACGAAGTGTTTATAACTTTTCAAGGATTATTTTTGGTGATATCCGTATTTCTATGGCTGAGAGAAGACAAATGACAGATAGTGAGCTCTGGCGTGGTGTCGGGCGCATTGAAGTAGGACACTCAATCAAAGATGTCGCTATTTTCTTTGGCGTTGATCATTCAGTAATTTCTCGATTATGGAAACAATTTCAAACAAGTCAAACAGTTATCCAGAGACCTGTGCCCAGTCGTCCAAGGGTTATCACCCCCTCTGATGATCGGTACGAGTACCACGTTTTTGTGTTCCACTGACCGTCCAAGCCAGAGGGGCAAGATTAAAGTGGTATCGTCAACATGTCAATTGGACTGTCTCAGATTGGTGCAACGCCCTGTTCACGGACGTGTCCAGCTTTACTTTACCCTTGAATCAGATGATAAGCGTGTAAGGGTCTGGAGAGAACGAAGCACACACAATAAGGACAAAAACATCATCGAACATCACTCACTCAGAGGTGGCAGCGTCATGGTGTGGGCTGGAATTTCAATGGGATATCGCACAGAGCTGCATATCTTTAAAGGCGATTCTATGACGGTGGCGCGGTATCGGGATGAAGTCCTAGACCCCATTGCGAGACTCTACTCTGCAGCAGTTGGTCCTGATTTTCTTCTTATGGACGATAATGCCCGCCCCCAGCGAGCTAACATCGTTGACGAATACCTGGAAAGTGAGGGCGTTCTCGTATGGAGTGACCGACGTATTCCCCCGACCC
This sequence comes from Amaurobius ferox, assembly GCA_951213105.1. Taxonomy (NCBI): domain Eukaryota; kingdom Metazoa; phylum Arthropoda; class Arachnida; order Araneae; family Amaurobiidae; genus Amaurobius; species Amaurobius ferox. The sequence continues at coordinate 18,864,855 of OX578140.1, forward strand.
TTTCTGATGCCCTCGGGCGTGATGTCTCACGTTTAGCTCCTCCAGCCAGTCACAGAGAGTTGGAAACTGCCCTGTTGGAGGAGTGGCCATTGCTCGCATCTGCGATGGTTGATCACCTCATTGAACACATGGAAAATCGTTGTAAAGTTCGTGTGAACGTCCGGGGGATCACATACCATATTAATGCAAGCTTTGTTTGCCTTTAAACCTCATTTTGTTAATGACCCAAATGTGACGTCATCATATAACTTACGAAAAGTAAATATTTTCTTTTCATTTTTGTACATAATTCTTGTTTTCTTTAATGCATAAACACATTTGCTACATTCATGTACAATTTTGAGTTAATCAAAGCTTTACTTTTCCATTTTTGTTGATTTAACCGTCTGTGCTTAACTTTTGGAAGCCAGTGTACATTACTAGCGTATGCAAAAAAATTATATTTTGGATTTTGATTTTTAGGAATCTTGATTGCAATTCAAACCATGGGTGTTATAAAACGGTAAACAAGAACAATATACAGCGAATAGCTCAATAAGTATCTTACAACATCACTAAACAACTGTCAGGTACAATAAAACAGCAATTTACTGCTTAACTAATTCACAAAACAGCAATTTACTGCTTAACTAATTCACAAAACAGCAGATATTATTCTTAAAACGCTGCCGTATTTAACAATCCACTTTGACTCGTACCATATCAATTCCCACACCTGAGCGAGAACTTCCTTATATACTCTTCATAGAAATTTCTAGAACGTACTCTTATCTCCGAAACTAGTTGATATTTCGAAAAAATTCCAGTAGATTCTGAACCTCGCCAAGTTGGCGATACTTAACCAATTATGGCACCCATGCTGCGAAAAGTCGTAAAAGTAAGGCAACCCTACTTTCAAGTTATACGAATGGCTGGCTGCCTGTGAATGTACTTTCTCCTTGTGGGGAGTCAATATGCCGCAATAGCATTTTATGTTTCATAACACTATTGTTATAGAGAACGTGGCTTATAATTCGAACACTTTTTACCAAATTCAATGCCTAAATTCGAACATCACTATTTCGTAATTTATCTTCCAATGAAACAAACTCCAAAGGAATCGCTCAGGAGATAAACTCATTTCAAAATTGAAACTGATCCCACTTACCATTGGAGCTTAAACCGACAGCAGCAGCGATACAACGTTGCTAAATAAGCGGGACTTTATCTTTTCTGATGACAGTTACAGTTACAGTTGAAGTGACGATAATCCCATTTGTACAATACATATACAAAATTTTCTGTTTCAATTCTCAGTCATTAATCTGACTTCAAGTTTCAGTAATTTTAAGAGAAAATATCCTTAGAAAGGGGTGGTGAAGAATTAGAATTATAAATTCGAATATTCTTTGAGCATGCTTCAAGGCAAGCAGCAATAACATTAAATAAAAATAAATTATTTAAAATTCAAATTCAGTGCAATTTCTAGTATAAATTGATCTGTTTAGCGTGCCTCTTCCAAATTTTCTAAGGTACTTCAGAGCATGGAAGATACATTTAAAACATTTAGCAATATTGTTTGCCTTCTTTTCTATCCTACATATAGTTATAAAGTTGAATGAATTCTCAATAATATTGACTTCAGAATAATATTCTCCCCCTAACAATAAAAACAAATTTGCTTCCTTTAAGGGTTCCATTAAAAAGTTCAATAATTGAGGCATTTATTAAATTCCTTGTCAATGCGGTCTATCGTATACATAGGTCAAACTAAACGTGTCTTAAAGTAGTGCTAAAAAGAACACCACAATTGTGTTTGTTTGAGACCCAGACCGTCCGATCTACCAGAAAGGTGTAAGGTAACCATTTGGAGGGCCGGGAAGTACCACCCAATTTAGACCGGAACCCGGTGGGGGAGGCATCCACAGGGACCATGCCCTCCTTTCCCTTCCACCAACTTCTCGGAAGGTCTTTCGGACCCACATGTTTAACGTAATCGTACTCCGCATGAACACGGCGGCAGTTGTGGCAGTGTGCAAATTCAGCGCGCAAACCACCGGGCTACAGCGTTCGAAATGTGCCAACAGCACGTGGTGTTCTCAGGTGCTCACCCACCCAAGTACTAACCGCGCCCGATGCTGCTTGACTTCGGTGATCTAACGAGAACCGGTGTTTTCAGCACGGTAAGGCCGTTGACGTACACCACAATTGTGTAAAAGACTAAGAAATTAATAAATCTTCAATCGCTATTATTATTGCTGTTGTTGTTATTATTAATTATTAATCGTTATTAATTATTGTTTGATGATTGTCACCAGTTTAATTATTCTTCTGCCTCCATTATTCAAAATTGCTCTTCAGTCTACAATTTAGAATTCTTTGAAGCTTTCCGTATCAAATCTGATTAATGACTTGCAATGACTCCATATTTCTCTGAGACATGGCCTGACTACGTCTAATCTTTTGTTTCTTTGAATTTATATTTTCTGTACTTTATTTTTCTTATTTGTTTCTAAAGTTCATATTTTCTTGTTTTGCTTCCTTTTTGTCACACCAGGTGGCTCTACTATATTGCGCTATAGCATTTAGCCAATTTCTGTTTGGCTGCCATAGTATTGCTCTCGTTTGAGCGTTCAAATTTAGGTTTATTGCACTGAAGAAGGAAATCCATTTATTTCTGAAACGTTCTTGTGCTTTTTTTATCTTTATTTGCGAAGCATTTTACGTTGTGATCCATTGTATTATTTTACATACATGCTTCTGGGCAAGCAGTAATAAAATTAAATAAAAATAAATTATTTATAAAACACAAATGCAAAGCAATTTCAAGTAAATATTGTTACCATGTATTGTTTTTGTGGGATATATGTTAATTTATTGACGCAATAATTAAAATATTAATATGTGCCTGCAGCAAAAGTTACGTATTTCCACATAAAATTATTTTATTTTAAAGACATTGTTCACAACAACGACGGAATATACGACGTTACATTTTTTTATCATTAACTAAATTTTAAAAGTATATTTTAAGTGCATAAAAAATAATTAAAATTACGCTTATCTAAATACCAAGGTTCCTTCAAATTTTTCTATATACAAATATTCCGCACTCTTGCAAAAAATACAAGAAAGTAATGGGAAAAGAATACAGATAAAGATCAAACTTACAGAAAAGGAAATTCAAAAAATAGTCCAAGAATAGAACGTCAGGTGTCATATGCGAAATCACGCAGCTTGAGCATCACGTTCCGATGGAATAAAAAATATTTTTATAATCATAGACGAAGTATAGAGAGTTTAATAAAAATTCACAAAAGCAAACTCGTAAAGCATTTTAACATAGCACGTTTGATCTTAATAGAGCTTTAAATATGAAATATAGATGGAAACGTTATCTTTTACATAATATAAACCGTTGCTGGAGATGCTTAACGTAAGTATAATGTATGTGATATTTTTGCTTCATAATTTAATTTTGAAATCTTACTATTAATTTAGTATAAAAGTTATAACGAGTTTCACATAAAATTCAAGATTGTAATTTTGCTAAGTATAATCGTAAAATAAATATTACGAAGCAAAGTAAATCAACATAATGTTTCTCGTTTGTGAATTAGGTTTATCCAACTTTATTATAGCAGCACATTAAAAATTACAAAGTTTGAATTATGCCACAAATATGTGAACAATTGCTTACTTCTAAGATAAAAGTTAGTGTGATATTGCATGCACCGTTTACATAGTACTGTTGATAAATTGAAATAATGCTGCCAACAGCTATTTCTCTGTTAACTTTTATAATAAAATGTGCCGTACATTTAGCAAGTAGCTTTCTTGTAGCCTTGTTGATAAAGTCTAAATAATGCAATCAACAGTTTGTTTTATATCAACAATTAGCTTTTATGATAAATTATGATAAGACTGTTCTTGTAGCACTGTTGATAGAGTCAAAATAATGGAAATATAACAGTCAACAATTAGTCTTCTGTCAACATTTGACTATTAATTTCTATGATAAAATATGGGTTATATATATATAATCTAGAAAACGCCTTTCTTGCAGCATTGTGGAGAGTCCAAACAATGCAGTTCTCTATCACTATGAAGATAAAAAACGGATTTGATACCCTCCTTAAAAATGTTTATAATGAATATTACAGTTTCTACAATTTTTGTATTCATCTTACACAAAGGGAAATTTTACAACAGTGAAATGTTTGCACTGACTTTTGGTCTGCCTTCTTTATCTAAATTTGAGGCTGTTTCTTAAATCCCGGAGGAGAAGAATTCTTAAGACAAAAGAAGACATGAGTATATTGCCATGGCAGGAGGTAGATTTCGGGGAGAAGAAAATTGTCGCGCATTTCTGGTAAATGCAAGAAAACACAACGCCTACAATATCGACTGAATTAAGAATCAAACACTACAGTGACAGCAAGATGAGCAATTTTTTCTCCTATCAATGTATTTTGTTTCAGCGCCCAGAGTCGTAACTACTAGCATCATGGATAGCCTGTTCTAGCCCCAGAGATTCATTAACTGCTGCTGACAAGCCTCATGTTCTCTCAAGAAGGTTAAATTAAAAAGCATATCACCTTCTGTACTGCATCATTGCATCATCCTCTTTCTGGATTATTAGTTTAACGTTATACCTCTGAGGCTAACTGATTCTAAAGTGTAGAAGATTCATGCCTAAACCACTTACGTATCAAATCCATTTACTCTATATATGTGTATAATTTTGAAAGATTCATTTTCACTTTAAACATTCAGAAGTTGTAAAGATTCATAGACAATATTTTAGGAACATGCATAGAGGCCGTCCAGGCATTTAAAATAAAATGGAATACTGGATCATTTGTGGAATATATTTCATTTTTCTCGAGTAATATAAGTTGGTAGTGATTAGGAACTGACTTTCCTTACACGTTTCGAAATTATGAAACAATGAACCCTTTGTAGATTGAATGTTACATGAATGTTCAAACGCTGTATAACGCAACAGTGGTTAAGAACCAACCTTTATTGTACTGAATATATAGGCTAGAATGAAAAAAATGAGCTAGGTCCCTAGTTAGGGCGTATAAGACAATGTTTCTGAGTACTATAACTATAACTTCAAAGCATCCATTCGTTTTTTCCACATATTTTTCGGGAAGATAGGACAATGAACCCTTTGAGCACTGCATATCTGTGTTACGGGATTGTATAATTCAATAATGGCCAAGAAACAGCTTTCTCTATATTTTACGAAAAATGGTCTAAGATCCCACTTTGTGGAGTGTATAGTAATGTCACCGAACAGTATCACTCATTAATAGACTTATTAATAGACTTTATAGAATACTGAAATGACAAATATTTTCGAAAAATATGTGCTAATATCCTACTAATGGCAGTAAGGCAATGCTCCAGAGTAATATATCTCGATAGTGACTATGAACAGCCATTTCCTAAGCTTTTAGGAAAAGTGGTTTAGGTACTACTTAATGGATGTATAACAATGTCTCCAAGTAGTTTAACTCGATAATGTCTATCACGTGATTCAACCCTATGTTTTTCATAAATGCAAGAAGTTGTGATCTGCAAACTCTGGTTTAATATGTTATCAAAGGACGTGTTTTTATAATAGTTTTGAAAGATATGGATCATATCCCGTGCCATAATTTTGAGCATATTTAACAACTCTCTGATTTCAGACAGTAAATACATTATGTTTGGGACAATCATTGTTGAAACGTGCCTCGTAGCGAAATTAATGATAAGCTCCAATTTTATGATGCATCGCTGTTTGTGCAAGCAATAATTCAAGAATTATCAAATTAATTTGGTCAATCTCTCGCTTGAGGGTAGATAAATTAATCTAATTTCCATCGGAATATTTAGAGTTCTAGAATTTGACGAGGACGTTAGCATCTTACTGGTTGTCTAAGCAATATTTACGATCTTAGTTTATGTCATGGATTCGATAGAGATTTCATCAGGGGAATACTTACATACTAGCATTCAGAAGATACATTCCAACCTCTTAAGAAAGCATGTACCTTTCCCTCCTTTTAAAAAAACATGTACCTTTCTTTCCTGTGTATGCTTGGTTTATTTACTTTAAGCTAATTGAGAATATAAATACTAAAATGAGCTTGATAAAGAACCATGGAAATAAAAGTAAACCAGAAAGATAAAATATCAGGTTAGAGACAGCTCATAATTTTCCTTGAAGACTCAATATCATTTTTACTTTCTTTCTTTATATATTTTTATTTAAGTTTTATTATTCAAAATGCCCCCACCCCATAAAGAAGATATTTTTTTATATCAAATTACGATGAAATATCAATTAGAAAATAATTTCCTATTTTTTTTAGTTACGTGGCTCATTTTTAAATGAAGGGAAGTTACTAAGGATGTTTAAAAACCGAAATCTCTCAGTAGTGATTTATTTTAGCACAATCAGAATGATTTTATTCGTTATAGCATACGACAATTATGTATAAAATAAGCATTTACTGAATGAATTTAAGCATAGGTATTATTTTATTTTTCAGTGTTTTTTTTTATTTTACTGTATATAGTGTATGCAAAGGGACAATTTTGTGTAGGAGTGGGGTAGGAAATTCAAACCTGCATTTCTTATAAATTAACATGTTTATAGTAAAACTAAACGTAAACCAATCATATAGTCAATGATGTCTGAGTTTATGTTTGTACTACTGAATTAATACGCAGAATATATTTATCGAGCAAATTGAATGAATCAAATGAAATTTCGTCCGATTGTTTCTATCAGTAAACGTAAATGACGTCAGACTTCTCAAAGATAAGGCTCTCAATGAATCTAACTTTTATTTTGTACGTCAAACAGTACAAAAACAATTAGGCTCAAAACAATACATTATTTATAGAAACACAAATCATTTATTGAAATACAAATTATTCATAGAAACACAAATAAGCTCCGATTTCAAGCATTGCACATTTTTAATTTAAAAATTAAAAAATATATAAAAAAGATTTATATTCTCACAATCAAATGAGGAAATTCTTTTAAAGTATTTAAACCAGACTTGAAATGACATCAATTTTTAAGAGTTAGAGTTTTAACCACTGAGATATTAATCTATTCGTGGAAAAATAAAATTTCTAAAATCTCCCGTGTTAATAAAGCTGATAAAATTTATTATGTACTCTAATTGACAACCGTGATGATTTTCGGACAAATATAGGTATGTACAGTGCTTCAATTTTTAGTACAGAAACTTTTAGTAAACTTTGTGAATCCAGCATCCAATTGTTCGATCCACCCGATAGTCCGACATGCCGTCTCGAATGGCATTAGGCTCTGTTTGGCTATAATAATGTACACTTACTGTAATGGACTAAATAATTTAATATGCATATTTCTGTTCATTAATGTTTCTGATATAACTTTTGAATTCATTAAAATGTTTTTTCATATAGTGTACTATGTAGTCCAGTCTATATATTGAATTTTATGCAAATAAATATCATATTTATTGTCCGTTATTTTGTTTCAAATTAATTTTCCCTATGTTTTACCCCATTCATTTTAGTTTGAAATACGACATTCCGGTAAATTCTGTAATCCGACACCGGTTTATTGTATAGCCTTTTCACATTATCAAAATATAATTTGAGAAAACAAGTCGTTTGTAGACCATATAAAAAAATTCAGCACTATACTTCAAAGTTTTTACTATGATTTTCTGGAAATATATTTAATTGTTAATACTGATTGATAACACATTGGTATTTGTTCACAAATCCGACATAACACCTGCACTTAGTTATAAAAGCATCTTGCGAAATAACTGTATAAAACATATTATCAAATATACATGCTCAAACGAAACAACAAAAATTTTTATTTAAATATTAAAAACACAAAGCTTTTAATTATACAAATTTATAAAACAACTATCACCAGTAAACTTTCTAAAAATAATTTCGTCAATTTTTATCGTCTAAGAAGCTCATCATCCATTGGATGAAACTTTACGATATCTTCCAAAAGTAACGTTTAAAAATCTAAATAAAGAGGCTAAATATCCAAACAAATAAAAATATTCAACGATAATTATGCTCCAGATCAAGGTTCGCTGGAGTAAAGAAAAACAAACAAGTCACAAACTTTGCAACCACAATTTCAAAATTTTTAAACAGTATCGAATTTCCAGATAATTAGAGATTTCACGCGCTTTTTGGTTTTCGAGCGCAAGAACTGTAAAGGTTAATAATTGTTCCTGAAGGGAATAAAAATTCTGATTTTTAGTTTTCGGAATGAAATGAGGAAAAGAACGTTGCTTGCTCACTGGGCGAAAAAGAATGTTTTGTTGAGTAGAAAATTGCATTTCCGTTTAAAAACGTACGAAGGTTTCTCCGTTTTAAAGAATTGCCGATCTTTATACAATTAACTTTGAAATGTAAAACCCAGGTTAGAGTATTCTCCCATATTCCTTATTATTTATCAAAAGAAATTACTCACACTGCTACTAAGAGAATCTTATGTTTAAAAGAAGTAAAAGCAAAGAACGTTTTTAAAGTACCCCTTTTTGTTATTTGCATATAACTTAAAAATATTAAAGTGTATGCATTTTAAATGTATGAAAGACAATTATATATTATATTTGGACTTCCTAGCTATCCCGGTGCTTGAGCCATTTCCAAAAACGAGTACATCTCCATGGCGGACACAAGCCAGGTTGGTCTAGCAAGATTCAGATTACAAATGAAATTAGATATACTACGCAAAACAATGTAATTTAAATTTGGACTTTCTAGCTGCTCAAGTCTAGCTACTCAGGTTTTCGAGTTAATCTCAAAAAATGAGTGCATTCCTATGGCTAGCTCAAAACGGGCTAGCTTAATAAAACTCAAAATCCAAAGAATGAAAATGTACCACAAAAGTCAATGACATGCCAAATTTCCTGATTAGTTAGGACTTCAAAGATTTGAATGGCACTGATAAACAAATAACAAATCAAGTTAAATTAAAGGTTGTAATAATCACTAAAATCCTACATAGAATAGAATAAGGATGTTTACCGGTTTGGAAGGTAACGAACAGCCTTTTTCAGGGAACTGTGACATCAACCAAAAAATGGCAGGTAAAGCATATATTCAGTTCTTTTTTGCTTTTGCTTGTTGTTGTTGAGACCCAGACCGTCCGACCTACCAGAAAGGTGTAAGGTAACTGTTTGGACGGCCGGGAAGTGCCACCCAATTTAGACCGGAACCCAGTGGGGGAGGCATCCACAGGGACCGTACCCTCCTTCCCCTACCACCAACCTCTCGGAAGGACTTACGGACCCACATGTTTAACGTGATCGTACTCCGAGTGAACACGGCGGCAGTTTATGCCTTAAATATATGTGCCTTGATAAAGGATGTTATATTTTACTCTGAAACCAGTAGCGGTTAACATCCTAATTTAGTCTTTTGCTGTATTAACGGCGATATTTTCATATCATTTCTTCATTATTTATCTTAAATTGTATAGCATGCGTTCGAAAGACAAAATAGTATTATATAATTTTCTAGCAATATGATGGAATTTTGCTATAATTGGCGAACTGCCAATATTTCCACAATATTAGCAGTATGTTAAAATGTTCAATATTTTGCCAATATCTTATCAATATTGAGAGCTGGTATTCAAAATTGGTTAAATAGAAACTATTCGTATTATTATATTGGTAAAACTATTCGTATGATATCCATTGATACAAGAGTACACCATAAAATTATTTTGATTTAACACACAAGATCATATTCAAACGTATAATATTAAAACATTTATATGCAGACATTGCAAGATATTCCACTAGAATCAATCTAACACTGACATGAATATATCCTGCATATATTGTTCAGAAGTTTTTCATATTGCTATGCAGATAGTTTAAAAAATATTAGACTCGCATTTTTAATATTTTCGAATAGTGTCTATATCGAAATTTAACAATATGTCATTTTGATGGATTGCCAATATTGGCCCAATTTTGCGAATTTTTCAGTAGAGGCATTCAGACATTTGATCAATAACGAAATTAATGTAAATTCCGGAAAATATAAAAAAAAAATACAAAACTCTAATGAAAATATTAATGGCCATACAAATGAGAATAATAATAAAAATTTTCAATTGAAATAATTATCTAAATTTTCAATACGAATATTCATAAATGTTTTGTGTTTTTTTGTATCGTGTAAAAGCTGTCGTAAATAAGTGCAGAAACCATATCGTAAAAATAATAAAAGTAGGAAGACATTTAAATGGAAGTTAAATTAATAGCGAGGATTTGCTTAAAACAAAGTTAGTATGCAGACTCCTGTTGTTTACAAGTTCCAGCTGTTCTTCCCATACATCATTATCTAGGAGCAACATTATCTTGCCAATATAGATAAACAAAGTCATTACAATGGGTAACGTCATATAAATAACGTCATTGCATTGTCTGAAGAATTTAGAAAATGCGATTCATCTTATTAGATAAATAGAATTGATTAAAACATTTTTAATCATCGTGTAATGATTTTAAAGCCTGCTTCGAAATCCGGTTGGAAATAAGATCAAATCTTTAAGTGACGTAACAACAAAAATCCATAATGCGACTCAGTTTCCAATTAAGCAAGAACTGCATCGAACTGCATTGTCGAACAATTGCGAAAGCTCTTACAGGGATATTTGTGTGAAATTAATCCTTATTACTAATGAGGCTTTGTTTCTAAAGCGGCTATACTTGCCATATTTCAATCATTACCGATTTTGGTAGGTCAAGATATTAACTTCTTAATGATATTATCTTAATCGCTTTCTAGAATTTGCAATACAAAGACATACATAGAAAAGAAAAAATGGAAGGGAGTTAATTATTATTTAGGAAAATGGTGAATGTGGTCAGGTTGACAAATGATTTACCAATTACTTTTTATACGTCACCAGCTGTAGTTACTTGATAGTTAACCACTCATTTGATACCGCCTACTTATTGGTATGCAGCTTACTTGGTGGAAACCGCCTACTACATGGTACGTATACCTCCTATTTAATGGTTTACACCTATAGGTTAATCTGTAAAACAAAAACTTACAGAATGTCGAATAGAAGTGTTCTTGAACAGACATATTTTTGCCTTTGTTAGTATTAGTGATTTATCTCATTTAGCCCCAAGAAGAAGGCTCTGTTTTGCCTCTGAGGACGGTTAATACCTTCATAGAGAGCGTCTAGCAAAGCTTTTACTTTACAAGTTTTTTTAGACAGCATTCTGAGAGATTTATTTTACGTTATATTCGTCTTGCAGAAGTGATCGTGGCATTTGGATATGCAGACATTTTTCAGGAATTTATCAGAAGTATGACTATCTACATACTTGTAACAGGCATGGCGTTATTCTTAATAAGATTCTTTATGGAACAAAGAAAGTTGAATTTTATTAGAAGTGAGGTGGAATTTCTAATAATCAGTTTATAACCCAATAGTACTATACTATACTCATCAGTTTTACAACTTGGTGCCACAAAATATGCCGCGTTTTCATCAATCACTTTTATAATTATTTAAATCTTTATGATATAATATGGACCGGTATAGATCTTTCTTGACAATAACATTGTCCATCGTATCTTGAAGTCGTTTCTCTTGGTTTCTCTTCCATTCTAGGAAAAAGAAAATCGTTTGAAATTCTGAGAACACCCCTCATTTAGGAAGAAGTTAAAAACGTTCGAAAACAGAAGGAAAGACTATGATCAATGAACAAATCCTATTATTTATCCTTTTTCCAATTTTTCATCCAAAATGGGGAAGACAGAAATATATGAAATCCGAGAAGTCGTTCTCTGGATCATCTATAGCAGCAGTAGAAAAAAAGGGCCATTCACTCGATGCAAATGGCCGTGCAAGAGCAAATCCCGCCAAATGACTTTTGATTTCTGTATTTGATTTTCCCCCCACTGCCATTATTCAATTTGGTTTCTTTTTTCCATGTTACTTCATTCCGTTTGTGCATGTCTAACCCACATGACTTGCGAAGCGTGAAATTCGCTTCAACCGAATTCAGCGGCGGGGATTTTGTAAGACGAAAGATCTACTCTGCTACGTGAACGAGCAGAAAGAATACGTGAGGATGCTGTAGAGGAGCAGTAGATGTTCGAATGTTCCCAGTTCGAACGTGAGAGAAAGTCGAAGAAATCCCCCAGGCCACTTCCTCCGAAAATACAGTAAGCAGACTCGGAGTGGATGATGCCGACTTGGGGAGCTCCTCTCGGAGTATTCTCGGCCTGTTTACATACACACCACACGCACTTTCGACGTTTATTTATGTATTTGGGGTAGGTGCAAAGAGTAAATGATGCATTACCTATCACAAAAAATAAAGTAGTCTTGATAGAAAGCAATGTTTCTCAGATCTGTGACCCACTGGTGGGCCTCAAGAATGCACAACGTGAGCCGTAAAAGAATTTAGAATAATTGTAATGTCGGTCAAAGCTAAATCAAATATGATTATTCTTCGAACGTAATGATGATGTGTTATCGAATGTGTTTTTAAATGAAACATGGATTGATAAATATGAAATTATTTATAGATGAATATTATTATTTAAATATCAGCAGCATTATCACCATCAAGTGCATAGAATGGTTAAATATATATATATATATATATATATATATATATATATATATATATATATATATATATATATAGGCAGTGTGGCCTGTTCTTAATCCTTCCCTGTCTTTAACCTGGTATGAACATATGTATGAATGTATGAGTTCATACCCATCAATTGGTTAGAAACAAAGTACGTAAAAGCTATATAACACTACTGAACTTGAGAGAAAAAGAAAAATATCAGAATATTAATATTGGTTAACGACATTTTTATTACTGATGCATTATTTAAAGGACAATGGTAATAGTTGAAATAAGTAGCAGGGACTTTTTGCATTGTAGAAGTGGACAGCAAAATTTTTGTATTACTTCAAATGAGCAATAAATATTTTTTTTACTATCAGGTTATTTTCGTGTGCATCACAATCATTAGGCATATTATTAGATAATCCTATAAATATATTAACAGAGGTCATGTGACGATGCTTTTCACCAGTATATTATCACATAAAATTATTTATATTCGCAACATAAAATTTTGCTGATGTTTCCTTCTAATTAATACTGTATAGTCATGTCACTGATAATATGTCACCTCTAATGTTATTGGTATAAATAACAGACCTTCACTATCCAAAATGGACTTGAATATCAACTTCAAACCCTCTTCAGAGTGAACGATCTTCCCCCCTTAAATCAAATGACAATCTAGTTGTCAGATCTCAACTGAACCAAGAACATGAACATATAAAATAAATATGACTAGAAAAAAACAGTGAACAAAAACAAGGGCATTTTTCTTATTTTTTCAAAGGAACGAATTGAAGAAAACTGAAAGCGATTCCTAAATCTTGCTTGTTTCAGAATATATCAAATTTTTGACTATTTCTTTTGCACTTTCGAAAGCACTAAAGTACCCTCTACTTGAAATAAATGGCGTTTGGAACAGTAGCCTAAATTGTCCGTTTCCCTTTATGTGACAGAACTATATCTTTAGACACACGCCGACGAACATGCGTGACCGAAAACACACCAGTTCGTTTCACGGTCTGTTCAGCAAGTCCAGCTTCGCTAAATCCGATGATTGTGATGTTCTGTATTAATCTATTTTTTTTTTCTTACAATCGATATTTTTTTTGCGACGGAACATTTAAACATCAACTAAAGCAGATTTAAGTAATAATCATTTCAATACCAAAATTTAGTTTCTTTTAAATATGTGAATTTTGAGGCAACTCACTCATAACGCTACCGCAATGTCCGAGCGCAATGTAATATAGAGAAGGTTCCATAGCGTGGAAATATCTACTGTATTTAATTTGAATGAGTAAAACGTTATCCACAGTAATACTATCTTACGTATGAATTATATATAAAGCAATATATAATTTATAAAAGGTATCTAGAGTAGAAGGGGAAGTAACCTAAATTTGATTGCTTCGCGATTTGCAGCAAATTTACATTATTGATTTTGAGTTTTGAAATAATAATCCCCAACCACGTACACTGCTCATAAGCATGCAGAACTTTAAATAAGTTAGAATCTAACAGTTAGACAGACCTAATGAGTCAGACCTAAATTTTAGAACTACAAATAAAAAATTCATTAGAACACATCATGAAAAAGGTCGTAAAAGGGCATCAACTAGTTCCAAAGGTAAAAGAAGAATTTTTCATCAGAATAAAAGAGACATCCAATATCAACAAAGGCAAGATCAAGACCTTGTCTTTACTTGTCTGTCTCACTCATTACCTTGCCGGTACTCTGTCACATGCCTCCTGATGAAAAAGGCTTTTGTTTTTACTTTGAAACCAGTGGATACCCTTTTAAAACTTTTTTTATCGAATAATCGTTCAAAATTTGCTGCAACAAAACATAATAAAAACTACGCAAATACTATATACACATGAAAAACTGAGACAAAAGATACAAAAGAAGAAGGCTGTTATTTGCCTTTGAAACTAATGGACCAGTTTTTGTGTGTATGTTGTATTTATGAAGCTTTTATTTATTGGACAACTCTTTTAAGTTGTGTTCTAATGACTTTGTTCATTTTCAGATTCTTTCTGACAGGAGTTAGAGTAAGAACTATTTATAGTTAAGCTTTTATACTAACTTTTTAAATTAAATTTAAATAAATAAATTAATTTTTTTTTTTACATTATACTACAAATATCGACTTGGAAACTTTTAGGGAATCATTCCTTTATAGGGACAATTTCTCGATAGCTTTGTGCCTTGACCAACATGAACTCATACAATTTCTGTTTCTGCCACTTCCATAAACAGCAATTTTACCAAAGTTGTCCTTGGTAGTTTTTTATACGAAAATACTATATTTTAAAATATTTATCATATTCTAATCTTACAAACTGAAAACAATTGAAATTGTTTTGTACTTTGGTTTATAATCTGATCTAAGCATCGCCCATTTAATTGGAGGAAAACTTTGCTATATCATACAAAAGTTTGAAACAGCTTAAATAAAGGAAAATTGTCGAGGAACTACATGTTATTGTAAAAGACTTAAATGGTTCGATATGTTTATAAGATCAAGAAATATTTTTCTAGATGAAAAACATTAGTTCCCCAATTGTTTTCCTTGAACATTTTCCTTTACGTGTACTTCCTAAAGAGATACCCTTTGAGATCAAAGTAACCTATCACAATTAATATATATATATATATATATAAATAATATTGACTTATGTGTAATTAAACTTTAAAATTAATAATTCTAAAATACCTTTGCAGATTACTAGACCCAATTCTTTCCACTGAAAAAGTAATTGACATAACCAGGCTGAGACCCCAGTTTTTTGGACTCAGACGTGAAACCCACTACACAAGTCTTGGTACACATGTAAGGAATTGCGCGTCTACACATGTAAGGCATTTCCATAATTACAATGCATAATACTCTTTCCAAAACACAATCAAATTCAGCGTGACTCAACTTTCTACGGTAGCTACAACATTACAATGCGTTCAAACTCCATTATTTCATTCTAGAGTCTAGACTAAATTTTAGACACTGAGAAAAACAATCAACCACAGACGGGATCGAATATGGATTTTTTGTGTTGATCCCTGACCTGCTATATCAATTTGACTTTGTAAAAAAAATATCAGAGTTTCCTTACACCTATTTAATACCATGCATAAACGAGAAAAATATACTAAATAATATATTAAGAGATATTCTTGTAAATTAATAGGCTGCCTTTCAGTAATTATCCGAGGTTTCTTTTTGCTTTTCGAGTTTCTCTTATTCAACCAGAACTGGAAACTAAAGTGTTAAAACATATTCGCTGTAAATTGATAAAAAAAAAAAAAATTCTAAAAGGAAAAGTAGAATGACCATTGAAAAGGTACATCTCTAGCGTCCACTGGTTTCATTCAAGGTCGCTGAAGCACGAAAAAGATCAGGATCAAACTGGAAGTGTTCTGAACCAGAAAACAGCTACCAAAGAAGCAAGAGAACTGCTTTGTTGGGAGCGCAGAGAGCTACATGTCTGCAACAAGAAGACATGCTTCAGTCGATTAATGCTGGTACTTTTATTGTGGACTTTGTTTAAAGAAACTGGTCTTTCAAATGATTATTTTACTGAATGTATTTTCAGTACAGTTTTTTGAAAATATTAAGGGTATATGCAATAAAAGTAAAAGTAGGAGATGAGTTCTTGCTCCTTTTAAGATCGAAATTCGGATTTGCTTTTTCCTTTGTATATTTCAATAAACTATTCACATAGAAGGTTAAGGTATCAATTTTCAAATTAACCGCAATGCACTATAATAAATATAATTTTAGTGCGAAATAATTATATATTCTAGTGATTGCGCATATTTTTGTCCTCTGGATAACAACATTCTCTTCTGACTGCAACTCTAAACTTAACAATCAAGATTTTAATTTATGGTTAACTCAATATCCCTTGATATTAAATTACTGTATGGCTGTAGGTGAATTCAAAGGGCATCATTGAAGTTTCATTGCGATTTAAATTTAGTTTTTGTAAAGTGATGGTAGAATGCAATAAAATTACTTTCGTCATGATATTTTTCACCAATTCTTCCTGAATGAAAATGTATTACTTATAAAAAAAAAATTTAGGGAAATGTAAATGCAATGTGAAATTAAAAATATTTTTTGTAACAAGAACAAAATGGTCGGAAAAAATTGATGTAAAGCAAACCTAGCATGAAAGTATAAGTTAAACAACTATTCGTGTGTGTTCAAATATTATTAGGTGATTTTATTTCAACCCATAAATATTTCAATAAAGAAATAAATTTAAATCTATTCATCTTCATTTCGTTTACATTATGAGAAATATATCTGAATACTTGAAGGCCATGGTAAAAGTATTGAAAGTTAGAAATGGCTGGTGACTAAAAGACCTCCCTGGACAATATAAGGGTGAAACAACTCCAGTAAGCACTTTATACGTTTTTACTTCACGCTACACTTCATGTGACGGAATTCTCACAGAGCTATCAATGGCATTAAGGGTCTAATCTGATGCTCGCTCCAGTCTCTGATCCCCTAATTTACCCAAGATTGACAGACCCGCCGTTGTGAAGGGACAGATGATTGAATATGCAGATAAAAAGGATGGGCTTCGGCGACTGCCCGCAGGATGCAACAACTGATAAGACCCAGCTCGGCGAAACAGATCACTGCACTTCCTCGGCATAATGATTGAATAAAATTACTATGAATCCTTCTGCTTTTGGGTACATTTTAACCCTTGCATATTTGGATGTTACTTCCCACGTGCCTCCATGGTTCAATACACTGGAAACAATCAGGTAGCTCGAAAGACCTTCAAGCGGTCAAGGATTATTGTCTACTAGACTGTGCCGCACTGGTAGTTTTCAAGATGTGCAACGACTCTACGGACTGTTAAACTATGACTTTTATGTGCAGGAAAACTAGCCATTTTATTTTTTGAAGACAATCGGCGTGCAGCAATTCTGAAATAGATATCCTCCGAAGACAGTATTGCCGGCATTGTTCTTATAGTTCTTCTTCATACTTGCGGAAGGAGGAAATGGTGGTAGAATTCTGACGTTTCATATCTAAGGGATTTTATGATAATGCAGTGAAAAAATTTTGAGGACACTGTGCCGATCATTTGTTGTGCCGTATTGATTTAGTTAATTACTTATCTTAAAAAAGGGGTAACTCTACATCATTTAACTTATTAACTACAGCCATTAGTAATTTGGGTTAGTATATTGCTTTGGTGGTCGCAGAACCCACCTAGATTTTGCATAACGGATTAAAAGATATTTTTTTCAGTATTTTTTTCTGGCATTACAGATACTTTGCAGATAAAAACACTGCCTGATTATGGATAATTTTACATTTCTCTCGCAGATATGTATTATTATACTAGACTGCTCTTTAATTGAAAAAAAAACATGTCTTCCAATTTCTAGGAGCACTCGCATGCATTTCTGAAGACATCTAAATTGTCAAAATTCATATGTTTTTACTACAATTAAATGGGTCTATATTTTTGAAGTTTTAAATTGCAAAAATCAAAACACTCTGAAACAATCGCTAAACATTTCTATTTTTTTTTAATTGTAAATCTAAATTGGTTACTCAAATTTTAAAATTTGTTACAAAGGCAAATTGTTAACTAAGACAGAAATAATACACTTTGAGAAGAGGGACCTTCCTCCGTCGTCGTCGTTGATGAAGCACCTGGCGTTGCCGCCTTTATTTTCTGTGCTGTGTGATTCGTTGTACTGTAGCTTTAACATTACTTGTATACATGAAAAGGGGTACATGAATACATTACTAAAGGGGTACATTACTTGTATACTTGAGGGACCTGAAGCGGACGCTTCAAGGTGTATTCAACGCTGAACGGATTAAGTGATAAGTTCAATTTTTGTGAAGTTTGAACATATAGCGCAGTTATGAAATTTTGAAATTTAACCTGACAGAAAACTCCTTCCGTGTGTTTGTTAATGAAATGCAAAGCATATTTCTAATATAATAAGTCGTTAATAAAAATATCAATCATGTTCTAACTGAGTGTTGCTGAAGGTTGTTATAATAAGTTTGAATTTAAGTTAATTTGTACTCATAAAAATGGTGTGGCAGGTTTATATGGTAATAGCATATGCAACTAAAATACTGGGTAATTTTTCGTGGAAATGAAATAAAGAGCTTCCTTCTCCTGTAACAAAGAACATTTGGCCCCCATTCAAGGTCTGGTCCTTTGGCAAATTTTGACCTTCTGGTGAAAGACCAAATTAGCTCTTGACAATTTAATTTTACTACCTCCTTGTTTATGAAATTAAGAAAAATTATATTATTCTTACAGTTATATAAGAAAAAAATACGTTTGACTTATTATTCTGGAAATTAAGGAGAATAATAAGGAAAAATATCCTGAAATGCCAAAATTCCAGTACAACCCCATATTTAGCTTTTTCAGCTTATTTATTCCAGACGCAAACTGCCAAGTTAATAAAAAAACGTGGAGAAAAAAAAAACTAGAATCACTCCAAAGTAATTACTTAATGCGTTATTTCCCTATTGCTTAACTATACATCGCTGGGCATTAATTTATCAAACAAGCACCGGCATCGGGGGCTTCCGAAATTCAGTAAAAATATTTAACCTAGGGCGAGAGTGGAAGGGGAAAGGGAGGGCATCTAACCCAAAGCCATTTTCGCAAAAACGCTTCTGCATAATATCAAAGTATCCATCCTGAAAAAAAAAATACTGGAAAAAAAAATCGATAGATCCCAAAAAAGGAAATTTCCCTTTTTCCCTCCCTCGTATTTTTAATGTTACTAAACATCAATCATTGTGCTCAATCCAGGTAGGGAAAAAGAAAGAGAGGAAAAATATATAAATTTGCCTTCGAGGGTAAAACACTGTGATGGCGCCGGGCAAGAAAAGGAGGGGGGGGGGACCTTTTTATAATGTGTGTATGTGTGTCTATGTACATAGGGGCGCTCGTTGGTCGGCGTGGGCTTCTGCATGCAGTCCCTCCGTTTTTAAAAGCTTTCTTTGGTTGTATTGGGAAAATCAAAGAGCTATGAATGGAAAAGGATCGCAAGATGCTATGAGGGGGGAGGAAAAGTGATGAGCGGGAGGGGACAGTTATGAAGGTTACAGTACGAGATTTGCTATAAATGTCTCCTAAGAATGCCTGGAATTTTGAAGTATATTCAGTTGTTGATATCACAAAGGGTTTATTTATATGTTTGCTAGATATTTGAAATGAAATCCAATATATTTCTGTTGTAATTAATCATCTTCTCAAAAAAGTTACTATTGCTTCAATGTGGAAGAAAGAATTGTCGACATTTTGATAGTAAGAATTTTTGCATGCAATTTAGTGTTATTTATTGTTTCGTATTATGTATGTACAGTAGGATTGGGCTCCTATTATGATAGAGTTAAATTCTTATGTATATAATTTAATTATGTATAAACTGCTTCAGTGTTTTTCATTGACTGAATTAAAGTTAGGTGTATTATTTTTTTGCTTAAATTATGATTCACTGCTTAATAAGTTGTTCTTGCTTGTTTTGCCCTTGTTTATTTTTTTTTGTGTATTTTGAAAATTTATCAGATGTACGTGATCTGCTATATCTCTCCAAATTTTCTCAATATATTGATATAATTTCTGTTTCATTGTCGTGCATTTGTTGCTGTCGTGTTATACTGTCAAATCTATTGAATAATCATACCTATAGGGAGTTGTTATACCTGAAAATACTTCTTAAATGAAAAGGACTACGCTTTAACAGTGAATTTGACAAGACTAGCCACAGCATATCCTTCGCTGCTTACTGAGTATAGAATGAAGTATTGGCAGCGAATGCGGCATTCCTGTGAAATAACTAGATAAACATCCTGAGAGTTGATAGTTATAAACATGCAGAAAATATTCCAAATCTCTCCTGTCATTTTGCAACTTTAAAGTGGACTTGTGGAGCAGACCGTGGAAAATAAAGCTCTTGTTATCGGACATACATGCTTAGCGACCTATAGCGAAGTAAAAAAAAATATTGTGTGACACAAGGGAAACGGGCAATTTAGGATGCCACTTGCGTCGTTTTTTCAAAGTAAAAGTGTCTCTTATGAGAAAGATTTAAACAAAATAGTTTAACTTGGGAAAATGGGTTTGGAAATTGTTTGAAATGATTCTTTAAGTTGCTGATAATGTCTGTTGATAAATGGCTCAATCTTCCACCATTTTGAAGTTTTATTTTTCAAATGCCCGCGTCGTGATCGGAAAGCTATGAATAACTTGAGCTAATTTTTAGCAGAAAAAGAAACATTTTTACTTTCTCATAGTATTATTATGTGAAAAAAAAGTCTGGTTTCCTCGAATATTAATACCATATTCGATATTTGGGTAGAAAAGCACGTTCGGGTACAGTTTGAACACATATAAAATACTTCTGGAAAGATGGTCATGTATGTGTGTGTGTGCGTCTATGTGATGTTAATACAATAAATTATAGACGAATGTAAGCAACACTATTAATTCTTATCTGTAGATACAATACGTAAAATAGATACAATTTTTGTAATTTGTTCTATTAGAATTCGTATGATTAGCGAAATTTAATATTTTCAAACCATTGATTAATTACTCGAAATTTAATATATGCAAAGCATTACGTCCAGGGATGGAACTGTTTTACAACGAAAAAAATATTGTTTAAAAAAAACACTGTTTAAACTAAGGTATAAGCCATGCTTTAAGCCAGTGGTGCCCAACTTTGAGGCATCGAGATTTACTTATGACATGCATTTTGAGTAAAGATCGACTTATATGTAGCTAACATTACATCATCAGGGACGTATTTAAGAATTATGGGGTCTCAACATTCTCCTCCGAACTGTAAACTTAAAAAAATATCTTAATAAAATTGTAAATTAGTTATTTTGAAAGAAGATATCTCTCAAACTTCTGCCAAATATCTATTCAAAATACGACACTAATATCTTATAATTTAAAGAGAGCATACTGTTTCTTTAACTTACAAATGTTACACTGATAGAGGGTGTGCAATTTCCTATAAAATTCCAAATTCTGTTTTAAATATCTACCACTTTTTTATGAAACAAATTTATTTAATAAAATACGTTCATAAACTCCCTGAACCATCGAACATATCAGAAATTAAAGCTTTTAAGATAGGCTGATTGGGGGTATGTGACACAAAATCGAAAATGGATATGCTACACCAAACACATGGGAATACAAATATCTAATTTACTAGTACTAATTTACTAGTAAAAAACAATAAGTGTATAATATAAAAAATTAAAATGTACACATAATAACATGGCGATGTAAAATACAAAATCAGAATGAAATACAGTAAAAAGATGATACAATGTGAGAGGTAAAATGTTATATATATGATAAAAAATCCTATACCCAACAAAAATGAAAAAAAAAATGCTAGGATGAGGATTTTTTTCTATCAACTCAGTTTGAGCAATATCATATGTCATAAAATGTTTAAAACGATGACGACAGAAATTAGTACAGCGTTTTAAGTCATTATGGTGTCTTCTGGGGGGTCTGAAAAATATTTTCGAAAAACCTTATTTTTCCACCCACCGGGATAAATCGAAAATCCGGCCTCGTTAGGTTTTGCCCAGTGACTGTATATTAAAAGTGTACAAAGACTTTGCCTTCTGGAAGGTCAGAAAAGAAACAAACAAGCAGGGTAATTATATAGATTTAACATTCAACGCAGTTTATTTAATGACAATTATAATAATTGTTCCGAATGCGAACCATCCAATTGAATTGAATGGCGAAATCGGTGGAATTCCCATAGGCGCATTTTGCCATCAAAACCTGAAAGGGGAATTCTTGACTCCATTCTAATAATTTCCCTTTAAACACACAATGCATTTTTGGAAGGTAAAAACACAAATTGCGAAACACGAAACCATCTGAATATTACCCCCCGTATGTTACGAAAAATGATGAATTTTATGATTGATATTCCAAACCAAAAAGAATAATGTAGGACCGAAATTGAGTCATTTCTATTCCGCAAATCATTGGCCGGCATTCCCAAGCCCCGACAATAAATATATTGACATACATCGATTTTGTAATAAAGAGCCATATTAGAGAAGAGTTTAAGCGTGCATTTTCGGTTACCTGCGTCGCCTCGCTCCTTTGTTCAAACATTTATTATTTTTACTGGCAACAGTGAGGAGGCAGCCATATTTAACGATGCCGGATTTTTTTTTCTTTCTTTTTCTTGTTTTATTTAAACGCCGAAAATTATTCTTTCTATTAGTGGAATTTCTATTTTCGATATTTTTATACCTGCAGAGGAATGGGTGCATTTCGAACGAATAAAAGACGGGTTTGATATTTTTTCGTTGCTGCTCAAACCTAACGTTTGGAGTTTCAGTCATTTTCCAGCTTTTGATTGATTCTACATTAATCATGCTTTATGGTGTTACCGCAGTTTTGACAGTGCAAACGCGACGTTCAATAGAAATTCGGAATATATTTCATAAAGTAAAGATGGATTTTTGTTTTATGTCCATTTTATAAGAATTCGATACTTTACTTAATTTTAAACACATGCATTAATCATTGTGTGAAAGACGTCATATTGAGTAATAAATAGACTGAAATTCAACATGGCAACCGCCGTTATAAGAATAAATTAGTTATAAAATGAATAATGTTCATAAACAGTAAAATAGGGATCTTAAATCTGTTCGTTTTACTAGTAAACATTTAAATTCAAGTTCTTGATAGATTTATATATTTTGATCAACCGAGAGGACGAATCAACTATTTTTAATCTAACGTCTCTATGTGTGTGTGTTCTTGCATGGGGATGTGTGTGTATTTGTACAGGTGAAATATGGAGTGCATGAAGTGGACTTTCCTTACATATAAATTAAATAATTTTTCACTTTATTTTTATAAACTGATCCAACAAAATACACGTTGCCGATTATTATTTGATATTACATCGAGTTTCAGTTGTAAAATGATTTCCGCTATCATTGGACAATTTGTGTATTATAAGTTGGCATCAAGACACAACGCTTTAGAAAATATATATTGTTGTTTATGCACAATTTTCATAAACAAGTGAATATAAGACTTCGATTGACTCATAACTCATCAGAAACAGCTTCAATGAAGGCAAATCATAAGAAATCAAGTTGATCCATGATTAAATGGCTAATATTAGAAACTTGGTATTGTTTAACTTTTCATTATTACTCCTCATTTTTTTTTCTTTATATATATATATATATATATATATATATATAATTACTTATCAGCTAGTGTGATGTAATGTTAGTTCTGGCTTGATTCACATAGCTCGTAATTTTTAAAATTTTCAAATTTCCTTTTTTGCCCACCTTTGTTGGTCATTTTGCTAACTTACTGCTTGTGTGTGTGTGTGTGTGTGTTTCCTATTTCCATTTTTTTCGAATTTTGCTGTTTATTTAAAATATAATAGTTCTACTTTTTTTTTCATTTAATGTGTATGTGTCTTTCTATCAATAAAAAGTATGTATCCATTCTAGCTCAAAGACTAACCGACCAGATTAAATTTTGTAATTACATTATTTGTTTATTTATTATCACGGTGCTCGTCAGATTTTGGTTGGATTGAAAATATTTAACTGGTCCTTTTACGAAATGTACAACAAAAATCTACAATAAGTGGAATAAAAAAATAAGTATGTATAAAAACAAATATTCCATGCGTAATTTTTTAGTATAAAAGTATAAAAAGTATTTTCAAAGTATTTATAACCAACCGTTCACGCAATAATCAAGCCTTTTAAGAACTTTGGCAACTTGACGTCATTTACAAAAAATGTACCAAATTACAAAATGAAAAAAAAATCTTTTAAAGCTCCATAATTATCCTTGCAAGTTTTATTTTATACAATAAAATTCAAAATAACGCATATTAAAAAAAAGCATGTGCACAAATGCATGTGCTACCAACAACATTCCAGTAACTACATACATGTCTAATTGTATTCTGACACTGATGATAACAGTTTATCTAAACTGGGACTTGAATGCATGAGAAAAACGCATGGAGCATCCCACTCTGGAAGTTCCGTACAAGAATTCTCATCTATTTTCTCGAACAGTGTTATTCAGACCCAAAAATAAAACGACAATATGCGTAAAAAGTATTCACGCTGACACCGAAACTCAATTTTCCCTTAGAGCCCTGAAATCCCGATTGAGATCGAGAGCCTTTTCGGAAAAGAATGGACCGGGTACTTGGGCGGCACACATTCTACTTTGAATAGGAAGGAGGGATCGATACCTCGGCCAAATCGAAGGCCTCTTGGAACAGGTAGAGTCAGGTAGAGGGCCAGAAGTGTTTCCAGAAATCGTTGCATCCCAGAGAAAGGGGGTGAGCAGGTTGCAGCTGCTATATTTAATGGAAAAGGAGGGTGGTTGAATGTTTAATGAGTGTGTATGGAACGTATAAGAATTCGTTATGGATTTGGAGATGCGTTGAGATGTTTCGAGTAGTTCGTAAATGCTTTCGCTGCAAGAACCATGCTTCAATTTATGGTACCATCAGCCGTAGACAGGAAGAGTGCTTTGAAGCGCTCTTCAGTACGGAATAGATTTATTCCTTTCTACCCAGGCCGCCTGATCTATCCGAATGCATAAGGTTTGGATGACCGGGAAGGTATCACCCAATTTAGGCTAGAACACAATTGGGGTGCAAACACAGATATCGTATCATCACTCTTCTAACCCATCCCCCACCCAGGAATGAATGGACTTCCGGATGTATAGAATCATCATGCCCATATTCAGCGTAAATGCGGGAATAATTTTGGGCGATATTGAAGACCAACAAGTTATTCTAAACCCATAAGGTGAGTCGCACTATCCGGGATCTTCACACTGATGGCACGAAAGTGCGTTGTATGTCGGAAATCCATGGACCTGCAACGTGTCCCACGCAACGATTCAAACCACTCAGTCGGCCATACGAAGCCCCAATTGTATATGGTTGCAGTGAGCAAACCTGTAATCATTGTAGCCTTGGCCAGTTTCAATACAATAATCTTTAAACCAACTGCATGATTTGATTACCACGGAGGTTTACAAAATTGTGGAACATCAACTATTCTTGCCACCAGGGGAGTTATTGTAAATGTATCCATTGTGCAGATCGCTAAAAATCAGTCACTTGTCACTCATAGTGACGTAATATTTTCTGACGTCATTTAAGCCTGTTGCTTTGAACTTTATTATTATATTTATATTCCGAAGATAATGTCAGTAAAAAAAAAGTGGTAAAAAAACCTGCTGTAATAAACAGGCTTCGAAACCCGTTGAATAGTAATATGTGTGTTCATGCTGTATTTACGAAGTTTTTATATTATTAGAAAATGTTCGATTTACAAGAAAAAATATTAATAATAATAATAACAATAGAAGGCAAATACATTACAGTTTTATGCTCATCAAATTGGATATGATTCGTAGTCTAGGTATATCAGAATATCTGCTATTTATATTTTCCTATTTTGAGAGTGCATTTCGAATATTTTTATAGAAAAAAACAAACATTTTTTTTAAATTAGTCAAAGTCAGGGAAACATTTTACAGATATAATTAAATATTATTGAAAATAACGTTCTGTGTGTACCACGATGTAATTAAAATTAAAACTTTGCAGCAACTAATTGGATCGCTACGACTGATTAGTGCGAGAATTGCTTAAATTTTTACTGAAAAATCAAATAAAAAATTAAATGCCTGGCTTTTGCTTTAATTTATTTTACCAAATTTTGTAACAGTGGGTTGTTTATAGCGCACAGGCTTATACATGGAGAGAAATATATTTTATTTTTATTTTTCTTACCTACATAGTATATTGTATAGGGAAAGTATTGTGACGTGGTCGAAAATTCGAATTCGAGTTTTCGACGGAAGAGCCATTTTAAGCAACCCTGAACTCGAAGCGAATATTTATGAGGTGATGTCTGGGTGCGTGTATGATAGTATGTAAGTGTACGTGTACGTGTATATGTATGCTACTGTGTATGTAAGTGGGTCTGTGGACGCGATATCGCACGAACGAATGAAGGGCTTCGAAAATAATTTGATACAATTATTAGAATCTGTAAATACTGGAACCCCATTGTCTTTAAACGCGATCAAATGCTCGAAAAAACCACCCTTCACACCCAATATTCCACTTACCTTTTTTGAAAAAATCATTAAATATTCAGAATATTTAATACTTCTAAATAAAAAACCATTTCTCGTATAATTGTTTCTTAAAAAACGAATGAAATGAACTTTAGAACGCTAGCATAAACCGTTCTCAAGGTATTCCTAGATTTTTGAATGGATTTTTGAAAGACAAATCATTAAAAAATAGGGAATTTTCTGTTAAATAAATACTAATTTCATACATGCTTTTTCACTAGAAAATGAACGATGCAGACTGTAATACGCTAGCATGGGTCCTTTTCAAGTTATTTCACGTTTTAAAAATAAATGTATGAAATACTTGCATAAAGTTAGCATGTTTAATCAAATGTGTTTTCACTTTCCATATGAAACATCATGTGACACACCTTTTAATAACATTCTCGTGGATCTAGTGCGTTCCATTCTCGAGAAATAATACTTTTTGAAATAGCTTTGAATTCAGACGCCAATAATTCGCCATAGTCATTTTTTTCGGGATATTACTTAAATACCAATAGCATTTTGTTTAGAATCCTGCATGTGATTATGAACAAGTCATTCTGTTTGGACTCATAGGTTGAATGGAAGTTAATGTAACATAGGAAGTAAAGCCATTGCATTATAACGGGAAAAATATGTGTTGACCACATCATATTTTTTTATATTACATTAAAATACATTTAACATTGAGTAAATAACACATTCCAAAATATGACCTAAAGTCAATGAAAAATCGGTTTACATAATAAAATACTTAACTACCAATAAAATAATACTATTAAACCCGGACAGCACAATCCCACCCATTAATATTTCCTCACATCATTTCAGCCAATCATAATTTTTAAAGACATTACTCAACTCTTATCTGCGACCGCAATCTCGCCCCCTAACAAAACGAATATCTTCCATCCATGTATCATTTAAATATACGAGACTAAGCCAGACCCATTCTTTGAACATCCATTAACAAACGTTCTTTTTTTTTTGCGTTCTTTCTGGGGGCTTTTAATCAAATTCCAGAATGAAATAGAAGCAGGAAATCATATTCATGACGTTCCAGGATCGGTTTCAAACGCGATTAGAGCAAAGAACGTGATTCTAAAACTAATGTTCCCAATTTATGATGGCGGACTTGTAATCGGACATTAAATTTTTATTCAGGACATAAATCAGAGTTTGCTCTTTGTACCTTTGTTGGGATAATACGCCGACAACAGCCGCAAGTAAATTTAACATTTTTATCTTAAACAGCTATTTTGTAAACGATTTTGACTGAAATATGTTTAAATATTACTGCAATGTTACTTTTCAATATTAACTAGTGGCATCCTCTTTTAACATTATATAAATAAACATTCAATTTAGATAATTTGGAGTTTAAGCATTTAACACTGTTATAACAATAATGTGTACAAGATTATTTACAAAACTTTATAGTGTGGAATATCACATAAAATTCAAAAGAAGGGCATAACTTTTAATTCAACTGAAAAATATCACCCTTCATCTATTTCAAAAACTGTCCTTTCCAATATAAATACTATAATAAACTTTAAATATGTTTTATGTATGACAGTAATCATACCACATAGTGTATAGCAATTTTACAATTCCCTATTGCTTTTTAAAGATTTAAAAAAAAATATCCTTAGATGAGTTGCTGCGTAATAACTAGAATGCATAGTATGCAAATTTTTACGGAAGCGTTTAAGTTTTATTTAACAATTCATTGCTCTAGCTGATTTTATAAACACAGTTATTTTGATAGAAAATAAGAAGTGCTTGAATGACATTGTCACTTTAATACTTTGAAGCAAGTTACAATAACATTTATTACGAAATTCTGACATATATTCTTTTATCATGCTACATGTAAATACTAGTTTCTAAGTCTGTCAAAAACACTCTTGAAAATTTTAACTGCTACTGTTTTAAATGAATTTTATTTTATTTAACAAAGTATATGATGCATAGCGTCGAAAATAATTGTTTTAATTGAAAATTGGTCCAGTTAGGTTCAGCCCCTGTGGATGAGTTTCAGCCTTTTATGTCCCTGGTTTTGTACCCTTCGAGTGGATTCTAAAAGGCGTTACCTCCCCCCCCCCCCATTTTATAAACTCCAGGGGGGAAATAGAAAGCTACAAGTGTGAAGGTCGATACTATAAATGTGAAAAGAATAAGACACCGGAGGACTGCTTGTAGGCCTGGGAAGACAAAAATGAAAGAGAAAACCCATAATCTCGGCTCCGGGGGATGGATTGAAAATTCAACTACGTTAGGTTCTGTCCAATTGTCAACACTATAAACGTGCAAAGATTTAATATTTTAAGTCACTGGGAGGGACTAGATCTGTAAAGGCAAAAGCACGTTACAGGAGTTAGCCAATTATGTATAGTGGTATTTCCGAAACTAGAATTGTGCATAAATTATGCCTTTTCGTTTAAATTTTAAAAAAAGTATAGTTCAAAAATAGCATATAATAAAAAGATAATTCATGCCTATGTTGCCACATTGTAAAATGCTATAAATTTCCGATTCTTGCGGAATTCCAAGAATCCAGAAACAAACCTCCGCCACAACAATTCGACACAATATATTCTACTATCTTCAAATTTCCAATAAATATTCTTCGCTCTGACGTCGTGTTCTCACCGGAGAAAAGCGAAACTGTCTAGACCTTTAGACATTGAAAAATTCCTCCAAAACATATCAGTGCCGCTAGTCGGAAAATATTAAACTGCATTAACAGCAACATCAGAACAGAAAATCTGATACTATCAAATCAAAGAATGCTTCCTTTTTTACCTCCCCCTTCCCCTACGCAACAAACAACTGCGCAAGATACTAAACAAGCAATCTACCGGCTATTACATCCGGGACAGAGTTAGAGATTGCGGCTGTAAATTTAATTTCAGTCAAATGAGATTACCCCGACGACATTTTTCGATTCGGATTCCCGTCGAAGTTAAAGTTGCAGTTATTTTTTCTCCTCCTCATCCAGTTCTCTCTGATATATTTTTATGTTTTTTTTTTGTTGTTGTTCCTTTTTAGAGAGACCTTCGATAAAATAATCACAACTGGCATTGATTGCGTGAGTAAAAAGAACGACATTGTTCGTTATTTGTTTGTTCATTTGTTCGTTATTTGTTTGTTCATTTGTTTATTTTCAGCTGAAGATGATCTTCGGAAGAGGGAAAATTAAATAAGTTGCTTATTGTCTCTTCCGCAATTTCGGTCGATTGCGTATTAGTGCAAAGCGATCATTATCCGGAATAAACTTTGCGAAACTAACGCGTTTATTTTTGAATAAGCAGCAGACGGCCCAATTTTTTAAGCGAAATTAAGTTACGATCATTCGGTTCGCTGAGTCGATTACGACTGACCTTGGGATCTTTTCATTAGAGACAACGATCTACATTGTCTTTCACTTTCAAACAGATGGTTTTTGTAATATGCAGTTAATGAAGATAAAATATAGATATGCCTGTTGTGAGGATAGTTTTCGCATGAGTTATAGGGAAACAAAATTAATATTTATTTCGAATGGTACAAGGAATTATAAATGTGTGGCTCACTGATAATTGAGATGGATGTTTAGATTAATATTTATATGCTTATTCGTTAGATTAAGTTAAATAGTTAAATACAGTAAGAGATCGAATCAGATTTTTTTTAGCTTGCACTAGATTGTCAACCAGGCCTCAGTTATCCCAGCGACTGCACCAAATTGCTATATGATCAGGTCAGCATTAATAAAAAAAAATCTGATGTGGGCAACATATGACTTTCCTTATATAATGTAATGAATTTACTACTTTTGCAGTAAAAAAATAGGTTTTTCTTATAGTAGATACTAATATTCTTTCCAAGATATGGAATTTTCGACAATTAGTTGTCATTTTCATTGATTTAGAGTCATTTTTATCCATTTGGCGAGATTTTCGTTAATTTGGCATCATTTTAAAAAGTCGCCAAGTTGGCGACATTCCGCCAAATTCGTCGCCAAAATTTCGCCAAGCGTTATGGACGAAGAAATAAGTTGTTCTTACAACAGAAAAATGACTATTGACGTTCAAATACAAAAGTATTGCTCAAAGTATCTTTTTTCATGAATGGAACGAGCTAGATCTACGAGAATGATGTCACCCAATTTATCGCATGGTATTACATATGAAAAGTGAACATGTTTCTCAATAGGAAATATTTTTTTTTTCATTTATATGACTTTTTAATAATTTTTTTGAAAAATGTGCAATATCTCAAGAACGGTTCATGTTAGCGTACTAAAATTTATGTCAATGGTTTTCTAATGAAAAATTACATAAGAAATGTCTGTTTGCGTAACTTTATTAGTGGTTTTGATTTTTTGACGATTTTTTCAAAATTGTATTCGAAAATTTAAGGGGGTTCTGAACATTCGATTACGTATAAAAACAATAGGCTTCCAGTGTTTACGGATTGTGATTTTTGTACCAAATTTGGTTCGAATCGGTCCATTCGTTCGTCAGTTATCGTCTTCACAGACTCATTGACACACACACACACACATATTTTCACACACACACACAGACATCACTTGAAAAATGTTTGATTCGTGATCGGGGATGCTTGAAACGCTCTCCCGTCGAAAACTCGATTTCGAATTTTCGACCCCGTCACAATACTTTCCTTATACATTATGTATATAAGGAAAGTAATAAGCACAGAATTTTAACTCTTATTTGTTTTGATGACCTATTTATAATAAAGCATCTAATAAACAAATTCGTTCAATTCAAGCAAACTGAACATTCTTGATAACATTAAACAGAGCTCTATCATAAATTCCAGGGGCACCTTCATCGCATCGCTAGGATGTGCAGCAAACGTCACTGAAACTTACCACAAATTTCTTTGAAATTTACTATACCCGTCTCTGTAATTACCATTATATTTGGTCTTGCACCTTTGCAAGTGGTATCCGAGACCAGGGTCTCCAATTTTTAGGGAGCGCAAATTGAATACTCTATAAATATTTTAATACTGAAGTGGTGTATAATGATATTAATGTTGAAAAAGCATCCTTCCCCCAAAATCGCAAAAGAAACTCTTGTCAATTCGTTACTGGTATCAGTATCAGAACTGTGTATTTGAGAGAAACTTCTTAGATATGCTATGTTAGTTCAGCAACAGAAATCAAATATTCCGTGGTGTCAAGAATTGGTATATCTCCTCTGGATAGATGTTATCTAGGCGTATACTATATCTTGTTGCATTACTCGATAATCAAAATTTTAATGACATATGCAAATAGGCTTATTGAAATAGGATATTAGCAACAACGTAGGTGTAGCCAATATCCAGAAAAGATGCATTGGGGAGTGAATTGAAAGCTAGACAGCCGAATTTCGTTTTGCAACATGCAACGTATGCAAAACTAGTGTAATTTTTAAGCCAGTGACCACCTAAATCCTCTGCCTACACCACTGAACTATTATATATTGCAGGTATTACCATTATACTTAGTTTATACCTCCTAATCGCAGTGAAGCAATGTGTGGAAAACCCAGGCCGTCCAACTCATCCAAAGGACTTGAGCAAACTTGTGAAGCAATGTCTAAAACAGTTGATAGCTATTCCAAGTTAATGCAATAAGAGTTTGTTGGTAGATGCAGGCAAAATTTGATATCCGATAAAGATATAAATAAATTTAAATTCTCTACTATAAATATCAACTTGTGTAAGGACGCAAGTATCGTTTCTAAGTTGGGACATGAATATTTTGTATTAAACTGGAGTTCACTGTTGTGGATTCATCCGCATTTGATATCTCTGCGGTATAATGACAAACTAATCTAATGTTTGAATGATGTTACAACGGCATATTGCTCAAAAATTGCATGTAGAAGCAAGACCGTTGTATTCCTTATATCATCCAATAATAAATATATATTACCCTATATTGACAACATTTCGATTTTAATCCGCATTGATATATTCGATTTTGATCCGTACATTAATAAAAATTAGAACATCAATACCGCAGTGTCTATATATCATCATAATACAAGATGTTTTCTTTCTCTAGGATCATCAAAAGATTTTGTTGCCAACGGCTGTCTATTGATGATAAACTCACACAAAAAATGGCGCATTCAAATCTTTTTCCCGAAATTTGGAACGTTTTGCCCTTAGCAAAATGTCGATTTTCGAGAATTTTCACCTATCACAAACGATTACAGCACTAAAACATAATGGCTATTACCATTAAATATATCTTACATACATTAAGGAAATAATAATAATCGTAAAACTTCACATATTATTTATTATCTTTACGAATGAAAAAAAAATTTAATAATGGAGCATGTTCGAATCGTCGCTCCGAAAGAGACCATATTCAATATAAAAAGACCGGAGATAAAAAATTAAATATCTCAAACAATATCATCGCTATTCCACACGGTCGTTAGAACAATGACCGTGTAGGTGGCAGTAGATGACGTCACTCATTGTTCCTTGGCAGACGGCCAACTTTCCCGCAAAAGAAATCAAAGGGAAAAAAAAAAATATTCCCAGCAGATTTCAAAGCGCTAGAGATTCTAAAGTTAGCGAAAAAGAACGTCAAAGAATATTGTGTTTGATTGAATGCCCTTGACTGTTTGAAATCACTAATCTCCGGTCGCTGATAAGACAGCACTAAATCACTGTATTCTTCGCTTCAGTTGCTTGTTCGAAGTGTTCTAAAGAAAGAACCGATGGAAAATGGATAAAAAGATGGGGACTCATAAACGACCAGAATGCAATAAAGGAGGAAAAATTAAGCCTCGATTTTACTGGTGGTTGCATCAAGAAAGGTGTCTGTGAAAGAAAGGTGTCTGAAGGTGTCTGAAAAGAAAGGTGTCTGTGTGTGTGTGTGAATCTAAACGTTGTATGACAATGGAACTTGGTACACAGCTACTTCAAGATCCAAATAGGTGCACCTCTGCGTTATTCTTTTTTTTTTTTAATTTCAAATTAGATTTTTAGTTATTTTATAGGTTCGAATTTCTTTTGCGACCTCTGAAAACACTATAAAACGTGTGGAACGCCATAGACGAAAGCGTCTCATTCACGAAACCGGGAATTCCAGACAGATGGCGCTTCGGTAGTAGGACATAAAATTCAGAAATTTAAAATCACCTGTTTTACAAATGGAAATGTGAATTTTGAAATCTAAGATTGTAACGGTATAAAAGTTTCCTAGAAAAAAAATTACGTTTCTATGATAATTATTTCTAAAGTTAGCAATTATGATTTTAAAGGGCTGTAAATTAAGGACATATTTTTAAATCTTCAGCATCCTAACAAAAAAATTCGATTCACAGACCCGGGCAGCGCCAGGATTATTTTTGGTGAGATTATATTATGTAAATAGTGAATTTTAGAATACATTGAGACTTGAATGGCTATCCATGATTGCAAGGAATGCTGGAAAATAAGTAAAAATATGCTTTCACACAAGAAAAATAAGTATCATTATTTTAATATTTTTTATAATTTGAATTCATTTCTCTTAATTTTTGTCCTAAATATGAGGTGGATTTGACATCCCACTTTCTTCAGATTTCAGATCAAATTGCAACTCTCGAACTTCACGACCACTTCATTTCCGCATTATTTTTTACACAAGATAGTCTCATGTTCATCGCAATTCTCCACGAATTAAAATCGCTGCCATAAATCCGGTAAAATTTTAAATTTCGGTACTTTTCAGACCTTAATCATTCACTGAATATAACCAGCCGGTTTAAATTACTGGGTCCCAATTGTTAGGAATTGGTGTCTCAGCGGGAGGGATGGGGTATCAGGCCGACCTCTGGCTGGCTAGCCAAGGCTTTATCCGTTGGAGTACTGAGACAATTTTTGTTCCAACAGTAATTGAAAGGTACTCTGAAAACGACCAATTTATTGTATGAAGTTAAGTATTTGAAAGTAAATAATATTTTATGAGAACCTAAAATCTATGACGAATTTACATTAGCACAAATAATGGAATTGTATATTTCAATGTCAAGTATTTTATTAAAAATTCAGTATTTTTTAATCCAGTTTATGGTAATTATAAAAGCACAAGAAATGTAAACGTTACGTAAATAAACAACACACTGGAATAATCTTATATACAAAACATTTTAAATAAATGGGTGTTGTTGAGACCCAGACCGTCCGACCTACCAGAAAAGTGTAAGGTTTGGACGACCGGGAAGAACCACCCAATTTAGATCGGAACCCAGTGGGGGAGGCATCCACAGGGACCGTATCCCCTTCCCCTACCACCAACCTCTCGGAGGGACTTACGGACCCACATGTTTAACGTGATCGTACTCCGCATGAACACGGCGGCAGTTGTGACAGCGTGCAAATCCAGCGCGCAAACCGCGCCCGAAATGTGCCAACAGCACGCGGTGTTCCCAGGTGGACTAAATAAATAGATGTATCACAGTTTGTAAAGTCACGGAATCTATTTCTCTTCAGTATGTTGTCTGTTTCATATAATACATTTTAAAGGTAACATTAAAAATATAAACATTTGAATCACTTTAAAATCCCTATACACTATTTGAAAACTAGGTTGATTTTTGAGACATATAGTCAATTTGCGTCAATTCATAGTCAATCTTAATAATAAAAGTCAATTTCACTAATATCAGTCAAATATTTACTATTAGTCAATTGCTAAATGTTTTCTATGAATTTATTTTCGAATGTTTACCATTTGTTAATTTCCAAATTTTTGCTATTAGTCAATTTCCAAATACTTGCTATTAGTCAATTTTTAAATGTTTGCTATTGGTAAATCCCCAAGTTTTTGCTATTATTCAATTATCATATGATTCCTACTAGTTAATTGCCAAATGTTTGCCATTATGTTTGCTTTTAATCAATTGCTAAATGTGTGTTATCAGCAATTGCCAAATACTTGCTATTAACAATTAGCAAATATTTGCAATGTTAATATGCCAAATGTTTGCTATTAGTGATAGATGTTTGTTATTAGTAAATTGCCAATTTTGTTATTAGTATATTGCCAAATATCTGTTATTAGTAAATTGCCAAGTGCCTGTTATTAATCAATTGTTAAAGAGGAAAACGAATGCAGTATTAAACAAATTGATTTTAATGAGAACGAAAAGAGTATAGCTTGATGACTTTTAGAGTAAGAAGTGGTAAAGTTTCATGCTTTAATATCCTGCTTCTCCTCATGTGTGACGCACGAAACGTCAGTTCAATAAGCATGAGAGCAAGCACTACTTGCTGTACAAACACATTGTTGCATAAAACAGCTGTTTGGAGTAAACCGCCAGTACCACATTCTATATAGCATAATGAAAATCACAATATTTCACCAAATAAACATAACGCTTTTACTTTACGTCTTATCGTGTCGTTATGGCCTGAGACTCAAACTTTCCCATCACATTTTATAGATATAACATTTCTAAATATGCGTTTCTGTAGTTATAATAATACTCGTTTAAAAATTTAGCTTTTATATATAAAATATTAGCGTTAACATAAAATTTCAAAAATTTTCGTTGGGAAGATTAAAGGCTTTTGAATTTGTAGTACCATGTATTGATCCAGTAAGACTAACTAAATCAAGAATTTTTTCCTGCATACACAATTTGCGAAATTAATGCAAAACTGGACAACATGAAAATAAAAGGCGAACTGTAACTTACCAGTCTTACTTATTTTTATTTATAGATAGTAATACAATTTTAATTTATATAAATATTTAAAATATAATAAAAAGCAGTGTTACTTTTATAGTCTTAATACGGCTCAGGTATAAAGATTTACATATAAAGAATAGAATGCTGATTTAAATACCTAAAATATTGCAACGAAATCACATAAAATAATATATCAATAGTTGTGTTTTTTAAAAGGAAAATGAAGCTGGTGAATATTAGAAATTAACAGTTTGGCAGGCCTAGCTAACGAAAATATCTAAATTGACAGAATAAATATATGAACAAAAATTAATATAAATCAATTAATGTTGGGCAAAATTTATTCAAAATAACGACTGAATATTAACAAATAAAAACATTATTCTTATTCAAGAATAATAAATTATTGAATTTAATCAGGAATATTATCCATGTCTGAATAAAACATTTTATTCATTCATGCGTATTATTCGATTATTGAATTACCTGAATAAATTAAATTAATCTCTTTATTAAACAAATTGAATAAATTAATTTATCTAATAAATTGACATTTAGAGATTACAGAATAAAAACGTTATAGTAAATAAGAAAAGTCCATCTTTCTGTCCGTCTGTCATTTGCAAAAGTCGCCAAATTGGTGCTATATCGCCAAATGTTTTCATAAATTATCGACAAATTTTTCCGTCAACTAGGATAGATAGATAAAAGTTGAGTTTTCCTTTTCTTTAATCGTATAATAATAAATAGATAAATTTTAATTAGTAACACACACACACATATATATATATATATATATATATAATAATGATAATAATAATAATAGCATTCTTTACAATCAATTTTTTATTATTCTTATACTATTAAATTACACAAACTTCTCATTCTAACTTGACTGATATAATTTTTCCACGTATCACGAATAAAAAGTAGCGAATGAATAAAATGATTGATTTATTCAGAAATGAATGAATGACGAATAACTAAAAAAAAGATGAGTATGAATAAAAAATAAAGGATTCATAAGTAACTATATATTTCATTTAATTATTTATTTGAATAAATTTTCATTTGAACCATGTCTCCTTTGAAATCACTACAATCCACTGAAAAACATAAGTGAAAGTAAACATTTTAAAAAGGTTAGATAGACAACCTTCCCACAGAACAAATCTTACTGCACCTCGGGATTATTTTCTAACTCTTTCTTCCTAGCTTCTGCAACCAGATGGAAAGATCAGAACAATAGGCGACTGTTAAAAAAAATGGGCCTCAGCAATAAAGGTAGAGAAACTATCCCCCATTGGTAATGGCCATCGTACATCAAGACCTTTTCTTTTAATGGCTACCCGGGCTTTATACTGCAGTGTATCAAGAACATAACTACAGAGTATCAGGAAACACAATATGGATCTGCGTGAGGTATATGGAATCAATGGAAAAGAATAACAATGTGTCTTCCCGCCAGGCATTGGTATTTAGTAAGCACGTCATGCAGAGCGGAACTGCATGTATCGATGCTGCATAATGGTATATCGATATGGGACAGGACACATCGAACATTTTGACTATCTGTATAATGGAATTTTTTATCCTTGGTTAAATGGATACATTTGGTGGTTATGTTACGTTCTTTTGTTTAAATATTTAGCCCTAGAGAAATGTAAGAAAAATATATTAAAATTCGGCAAAATGTTTTAGAGAGTAATAGTAATGGATGGATTTATGTGATGCTGCTCTATACTAGTGAAGAGGAAAAGCTAATTGGGCAATTAGAATTTTTACAATTATATATATCGGAGGACCTTGAAATATGTCTGACGCAAATGACGTATGTGTGAGAATTTTTCAATATCTAGCTTTTTTTCTCTCTTTGTAGCTTTATACTAACTAACATTGTGCTACTTTGCAGAAGCTTCATTATTTTGCAAACATTTTCACCTACATCATTTACCACTTTTTTCTTCAAAATATTTTTTCCTGCATTTCTTGGCCGTCTCTTTTCCCAACGGTAAATTCCTATATTACTAAAAGTATAATAATACTTAAAAATTATTTTTAACACGAAAAATGTATATTTTCCAAAATTGTAACCATTAACTTCACAATGTAATGCAGCAAATAACAAATGGTTACCTCTGATGTAATTTTTATATGCAGAAAACAACCTTTCTGGACAAATTAACTTCAAATTTTCTATTTTTTGTCATAGATCATCCAAAAATTGTGCTATCGGGATTTAATTAAATAGTTTTCAAGACCTGGATCTACCACTGGCACTTCCCATTAGAACTATTTTACTTCCTTTTGATACGGGCGATCGAAATTCTGGGATTCAGTGCGTACTTTTTTATTACGCTTTTGATCTTCCCGAAAAATATGCAAGTCAAAGTCTAAAAGTATATGCAAGGCAAATACTTTGCTTTAAATGTGTTTTTTCATTTACATAATCAGCTTTCTGTTTAAAAATTTGAAACCTTGTAGCATATATAAACATAAAAAAGTTTGTGATACAGGGAAATTTTCCAGACCGCTCCTGACTTGCATAAGTGTGACTCACGTTATCGCGAGTCGTATTCAATACAACTCCTAAACACACAGGCTGAAGCAACCGCCATGTTTTACTACAACAGGTCCAGTCAGTTGTCATGCCCGAACATGTTACATGATATTTAATACTCAAAGTTGATAGTTGATACTTATACGCAATTTAGCTATAATACGGGTCCTTCTGCAGCCAAACAAATTATACCAATTATGCAAGAAAGAAGTCTAGAATGTTTATATTTTTTCGAAATCCTGAGAAAAGGAGGAGGAAGTAGTTCCTCCTTTTCACCATGCACAGTCATTGCTTTGACTGGGAGCAAAAATGGACGCTATTGTGCCAGCCTGTATATTTAGGGGTCACAGTAGTCAAAGTTACCGACTGATATATCTCTATTTATGAAATCATGTAGGGAGAAATAGTAGACTCTTATTTTTAAAAATACCTAGTCTTCAATATTCCTTAAAAACTGCATAACTTTCTTTTATTAATCATGCATAATTCGAAATTAGCAATGTTATTACGCATTTTTCTCTTCATACCATTTCTCTGTAAATTAACGAATTTCTCTATATTTCATTGTAAAGTTACTCCATATATTGTTTCTCTATACCATACAATTTTTATCTATAAAGTTAACAAATTTATTAAAAAAAAACTTGTAAACATTATTGTAACTACAAACAATGCAAGATTTTAGTTGCAATTATGGTGTGCATGTATCCATTCGTGTATTATATAATTTCAAACCGTTCCTTCAAAATTTCTATATTCATAATTGCCTGGAATCGGAAATAATCTCATATTTTAGCATATCAATGTGCATACAACTTGAGAATTAAAATATATATATCTATGATAGATTTTTTTTACTACAAACGAATCTTGCTATTATAGGGATATTATTACATCGAGACAATTACTCAATCGATTAAGTTATATGGGATAAGAAAACATCACATTCTCCGCATCCTCTACAAATTAAGGTTTTTAAATCAGGTGGACTCCTTCTCATATACCTTGTAACATATTTCCAATATATAATTTTCATTTTATATAAACAGCATTGATT
Source organism: Amaurobius ferox (assembly GCA_951213105.1). Taxonomy (NCBI): domain Eukaryota; kingdom Metazoa; phylum Arthropoda; class Arachnida; order Araneae; family Amaurobiidae; genus Amaurobius; species Amaurobius ferox. The sequence continues at coordinate 18,905,025 of OX578140.1, forward strand.
TGGTGCACAGACTTTTTGTTATTGATATACTTCTCTTGTAACTTAGTTTCCCCACAGCGATATTATCTACACCGTGAAATAAAGTTTTGAGGCAAAGAATCCGTTTTGAAAGGTTTGTTTCAGGGACGGACATCACTGGGCGATAAACTGAGAAAAATCATCAACTTTGTAACTGTTTTTATGTTCTAGAAAATACTAGGCATAATTCTAACATAAAATAATTTCATAGAATATTCCTTATATAAAGGAAGTATGTTGTCAGAGAAAGCCAGTTTGCATCCGAAAATCCCGATGAACAAGTTAATTATTAAAAATAATCGATGTTACAGGATGTGATTGAACATTAATCACTGGTGTATTATTTAATCGCAGCATTTATTGTTGTACATTTAATTGTTAATCTAACAACTCTGTACCTATAACGTCGCCTTTATGCACAAGATAAAATTAAGCCATCCAGACTTGCCTCTGTATTCTTTGAATACACTTCCACTCAACTCAGATAATTCAATGATACAGTATCGATAACGATAGACAAAGTTTGAGAGATATGATTTACATATGAGCTTATAACCTGGTTTGAAAAAGCACCTGACCAGACAACATCGTAATTTATATGAAGTCCATCATCTAATATAAATTATTTGTAAAAAATAGTGGTAGGTAGCTTCAAACAGTATTTTATTTTTTGTTTGTATGTGTTCAAGTAAGGATATTACAGCATACGATAGAGGTGAAATCGACCCAAAATAATACCCTTATTCATATCACTTTCCCTCATCAAAGAAACGATTCCTACAGTAAAAAAAAATATGATCTGATCTCTAACCTTCTATTTTCGAACACGCTATCGAACACTCACATACCCAAACTATTCTTATCTAAACTAAATCTCCATGATCTTGTAAAATATTCTACCATCAAAATAGCTTTTTATTATTTTGTCTCCCACACGAACAAACCCGTAATTCAATGACCTATCATCAACACTTTCGCATCTAGACATTAGAATCAAATAGGCGTTTCCAACTGCAGTTCCCGACCCAATTCTATTCGCACTATGTATAAAATATGGAAATGGCTCTGTGGAATAAAAATGATGGTCAGTCATTGATGACGCCGTGATGATCTGTCGTGACGTATCAGTGTCACGTGACAGCCATTCAGTCTTCTGTTGAACGCAAGTGGATATTTGGTTTGTGTTAAGTACATATGTCTTCGTAATTTTTTTTTTATGTATGGTTAAATTTCTTATAACAAATTACATCAATTTTCAAACTGAAAATATTACGAAAGCTTGCTATTCACTAGTTTTGTTTCTAAAATTTTGCATATCTTAATTTTTGTATTTATTTAATTTTTGTAAACTTCTATACATATTTCAGTATGATATTAGTGGAATGAAATAAAATTGATATAGAATATACATTGAGATAACCATTTGGTTAGAACTTCTGCTTTTGTAGCACAAGCGATGTACATTAAGGCTAACTATAAGTTGAGAGGTCATTTCACATCTCACTTGGTCCCTGAGTTAGATAATTTACACCTTGAAGAACTGTTGACCTTCTGTGCTGGACTGAGCAAGTCTGCATTCTTTACTCTTAAAGCAAGTATTCGATAGCAGTTGACGACCACGCGCCTTAGACTCACACCCGGATTCTTTGTCTAGTTGTTCCCTTTCTATAATGCTTATTAACTGATGTCCTAGACCAAGCAGCCGTATTGCTAATGCTGCTTCAATATCCTTTATCATTCCGAGTTCAAAATCCACCAGATCGTGTCTTTTACTCATTATTTCTTGAGCAATTGAATATCTTTCGCATTCTCTGTTTACATTTAACGATCTAACGATATTTGCGGCATAGCTGTTTTGCTTAAAAATGAGATGTTCTTAATAATTTGGCTTCTCAGTGTACAACTGTAAACTTTATAAGACCGATACTGATTTTGGAAGTTCTATTTAAGGTGTGATTTTTTTTTAATCTTTCACTATCAAACATGGGATGATCAGCAAGTACATGATTCAATTTTAAATCTCACTGCACTGTCAAAACTTCAAAGCATGCTGTGGCTTCTAAAAACAAACTTATTACCATAAATAGCATATTTATTTACAGTACAGATCTTTTCCGTGATATTCTATGAATTAGGAAACCTGAATAAAATGCAAATCGAATAAATCTCGAACGACGAACATACAACGCGAATTGTGATGCTGACAAACACAGAGTGCGAAAACAGTGAAATTTTAAGATTCGTGTTGCCAAACAGTGAAATCATAACTACCACCTCGTCCCCCGTGTAAAATAACCAACATGTCGTAGCTCCGACAGAATATTTTATGGAGCAGAGCAGGAATTTATTATTAAGTTACCAAAAATGCGAATAACATGGGAGAGAACACAAATGTTCCATCGATTTGGAAGCATAATTTGAATCATTCGAGAACGAGCAGGGAGTTATAGTATGAATTCGAAGCAATGATCGATATCTTTAACTAATTCTTACAAGATTTCCCGAAATATTTGATATGGAAAATTTATGATGAAAGCGGAATTCAGAACAGCAAATAGATTTTGAAGTTAATGAAACATCTCGTTATTACTAGAGAGTATACTAGAGAGTATCCCTTAATATTACTCAATTGGCTATTTTAAATGACGCCTTCCGTCAAACATTTTTCAAAATTTACAAAATTATGTCAAATATTTTGCGGAAGTGGCAATATGCTTGGCGGATGCCAGAAATATGTGTAACGTTTTCATTATTCTACACTGTTTCTGGCGATTGTGATAGTTTAAAACCATAAAAAATATCGGATCCAAGTCTGAAAAATTATGAATACGACTCTGATCATACGAGAAATCCAAATCGTCTGAACCTTACCTTCAACCTGCCGTACCTCTTATCAAATTTACTAATGGAATCAAGTATTCTTCGACAATCCTGTTCTGCTAAATGCATCATTATACTAATACCACCCGTGCTCGATACTTCGATGTTTCGACCAGAATTCCCGAGTAAAAATATCCGATTCGAAGTCGTTAAGCAGGACACGAACTTGCTCGGGGCACCCAGAATCTGTAATTACCTGACCCGAATTCGGCGGCTTGACCTTTACGAACTTTACGAACGTATGTATCCTCCTGCTGGCTGTTTGGCTTCTTGAGCCAGGGGTAAAAGGACAGTATGTCTGTTCCGATAATTATAGACGTACATCAGTATTGCTTTGCGTAACCTTACATCGAAAAGCTCTGGATGGAAGGACGTTGAAGTCTGATTTCAATATAAGAAACACAGAGATTGAGGCAACGATGTTTGGTAGTTGATGAATTGAATTGGTAGTTGATGATCCCCTGAATATGTATATATTTGGGGGGGGGGTATTAAAACCAGCAAATAATTCAAGATATCCAGCAAAGTTGTTACTTTATTCTTGATGATGACAATTAATACCTAAATGATTAGATCAAGCACACAACTTTGATAGAAGGTCTTTATTACACTTCTTATCAGATGTACAAAATAGAAAAAGGCCAGAGCGCTTTCGAGCGTTAATACATTCTTCATCAGTGGCTAGCTACATGGAAAGTAAAAAGGATTGTTCATATATAGACCAGTAAAGATGACAAATTTGCATAAATACAATTAGTAAATAAACATTCGATAATCTAAGAAAAAATACACAAAAAACATAAAATATTTTTTAACGGATTCAAAAACGAGCATATCTCAAGAAAAGTACAATTAAAAATACTATTTTATTACAGGAATGCGAATTCAAGAAGGACAGTCAAGCTTCTCGACTCTATGCAATTCAAGTCTCTTCATAGTTATCTTTGACGTCATCCTTAGAGGGGTTGGGCTTGACTGTCCTTTTTGAATTTGCATTCCTGTAATAAAATGGTATTTTTAATTTGTACTTTTTTCTTGAGATATACTCGTTTTTGAATCCGTTAAAAAATATTTTATGTTTTTTGTATATTTTTTCTTAGATAATCGAATGTTCATTTACTAATTGTTTTTATGCAGATTTGTCATATTTACTGGTCTATATATGAACAATCCTTTTTACTTTCCATGTAGCCACTGATGAAGAGCGTATTAACGCTCGAAAGCGCTCTGGCCATTTTCTATTTTGTACATCTTATAAGAAGTGTAATAAAGACCTTCTATCAAAGCTGTGCGCTTGATCTTATTGCTTGAAATCAGACGTGATACCAGCTTATTTACTTATTTTACCTAAATTATTGTTGTTTAGCACTGTTGATCAATACATACAAGTATACATACACATATAAATATGGTCAATGCTATTCTAATTGATGGTAATACGATAATAAAGAGTTTAATGGTGCTGAACAGAAACAGTTAGAACAGCACCATTAAAAATCTGACATTTAAAAACTTAATTAAACCTGGCATTATCCCGAAGCCTTCGAACGAACAACAGCTTTAAATCAACATAAGAAAAAAAATGTTGTCGTTTTGTGCATCCTTGACCACAGAAAAAAATGGCAAAAGGAAGTCCAAGCGCTGAAACATGTTTGATAAATAGTAGTCATAAAGTATATTTTCGACGTTCCCGAATAAATGCAGGCCGAAGCCAAGGGAAAAAATGGGAGAGGTGGTGGGGGGCGTTCTTCCCCCAGAAGTCACAAATCTCTAATGAAGACTTCTTTGGAACGTTGGTACACGAGAAAATGTTGCACTTAATCACCGCTAAGTGGAATGAATGTTGGATGTCAAAAATATATTATTTCATGAGATGTGCTGTTTCGAAATGGCAACATTGTGGAGCTGTTGCCACTGGGAGTGGAGGAAATGAAGAATGTTCCTGTTGCGTTGGATGTTCGTCATGAAAAACTACTGCACCGATACTGAACACTTGGATAGCTGTTAATTGTTGCCGTAATCGTCGTTTTAAATAATCAAAGTGCTTAATTGTTGATTTAACACAAATTTAACATTAAATGTAAGCAACAAAAGTTTTATTTGGGAAGAGAAATTTTGTTGAATATGAGAATTTTTCAAGGCTAGAATTCAGTGGGCAGTAATGAATATTACCAGCACTTCCGCCAACAATTTATGAGGTTGCCAGAAAAAAAATATATAAAAAAATGGCATACATTGATAGAAAAATGTCAACCCAGTTAAAATATATTTTTTAAATCGCATCACAATGTGAACATATGAATGTATCATAAAACAATAAAATGTATCTTATTTTCTGTTAACAGTTTTATGAAAAACAGTTATATTAGCAACAAAGGCATCATAAAATATATATACAAAATCTTTGTAATTACATAGTAAGGCAGGTGTAACGCAATAGTATTTGTCATATTTTATTAACAGCAATTAATAAATATAAATACGCAATATTTGTAATATTTTATTCAAAAGTATGAGATAGGAAATAAGTATACAGTTCATAAATAACTATTTTGTAAATATACGTCAACTAATTTGGGGTTTGTGAGATTTTATGAAATATTTTAAAGGTTCCTTCAAGTGAAACAGGCTGGGGATCATTTGTCTGGTGTAGCTACTTGATTTAAATAAATTTTCGTTGTATACAAAGGTAGTAGGTTTATAAAAGAAATTTAATAAAAATATCGTTCTCTTACATTTTGCATACTGATAGCATCTTTGCTACCGCTACAGTATGGGATAATATGGTATTAGTATGAATTTTTGAAGTATCAAAAATTAAAGATTTTCTAAAGGAAATTTACCTGTGCTCAACTATAATTGCTTGAATTTGGGTATTTTATGTGTGCTCAGTTATAATTGTTTGAACTTGAGTATTTTACCTCTGTTCAATTATGATTACCTGAACTTGGGTATTTAACCTGTGCTCAATTATGATTGCTTGAAAATAGTTATTTTACTTGTACTCAATTATGATTGCTTAAACATGGGTATTTTACCTGTACTCAATTATGATTGTTTGAACTTGGGTATTTGATTGGTTTAAAACACTACAAATATAAATCGTTTCAATTAAACATGGAAGGTAAACTTCAAGATCAAACTTTGAGTGTCCATTATCAGTTTACGTACATGCATGCAAATAGCGCATATTATTTCAGATAACATAATGTCTGACGCCTTCTAAAACAAATTCACTGGAAGCTTGCGTTAATCAAAGTGCTATGTTTAATGTGCCTGAAATCCGTTGTTATAAGCTTTCCACAAGATAAATGACGATAAAATGGAATAAAAACCTTCGCTGAAGAAGTAATTCTATCCTTGATTAGCTATCTCCAGGAGAACAAACTTGCGCACCTTCTACATAAATTATTCAAAAGGAAGAAAGGAACCCGGAGAATCTGAATGGCCCGTTAATTTTATTCGTTTGTCATATACATTATTATGACGTATCCATTGGATTTTTAGAAGCGCTCTCAGGAAGCCAAAATGAATCCGGAATTCTAAAGAACTTGAGCATCATTCGAAGTTTATCAAGAAGCGTAAATAAGAATTAAATACATCTATTAACTACTGAGCTATTTTGTAAAGTCACAAAACTACCGTCAAAAGCAATGAAACATCAATTAATTGCTCAACTAATTCCCAAACAAGAAGATCGTATTCTCAAGTTCTTTGAACAATGGGTTTCTTTATATACACTGAGTGAAAAAAATCTAAAAAAAATAAAATCTGAGTAAATCGTTGAATTCTTGATCAATCTCTTTGATTCACGAACTTTTCCAAACTTGAATAAGTAAACAAGTTGGACATAGTTTTGGTTTAAGGTGTCGTCAAGGCTAAGCGATCCGGATATCCTCCTGTAATTACAATTGGTAACTGTAAATGTCCCTGTTTAACTGGAATATATTTAAGGCAGGAAAAAAGATAAATTTTTGATAATATTGTAATATTTTTTTTATATTGTAATATTTTTTTCAATCTGGTACACATGTCCCTAGGTGTTGTCCAACGGCCCTACCGTGCTGAAAACACCGGTTCTCGTTAAATCACCGAAGTCAAGCAGCATCGGGCGCGGTTAGTACTTGGGTGGGTGACCACCTGGGAACACCGCGTGCGGTTGCCACTTTTCGGGCGCGGAAGCCCGGTGGTTTGCGCGCTGGATTTGCACGCTGCCACAACTGCCGCCGTGTTCATGCGAAGTACGATCACGTTAACCATGGTCCGTAAGTCAGTAAGTCACGTGGGTCCGTAAGTCAGTAAGTCACGTGGGTCCGTAAGTCCTTCCGAGAGGTTGGTGGTAAGGAAGAGAGGGCACGGTCCCTGTAACACGTGTCGCTTGAAGGTTGGTACTATCCAAAAATCATATGGGTATGTCAACAGTGTTGCTATATATGTGTCAGACCGGAGACTTATTGAGTGAAGTGTTATACCCATTCAAACACCCGCGTGCTGCTGGCACATTTCGGGCGCGGTAGCCCGGTGGTTTGCCCGCTGGATTTGCACGCTGCCACAACTGCCGTCGTGTTCATGCGGAGTACGATCACGTTAAACATGTGGGTTCGTAAGTCCTTCCGAGAGATTGGTGGTAGGGGAAGGAGGGCACGGTCCCTGTGGATGCCTCCCCCACTGGGTTCCGGTCTAATTTGGATGTCACTTCCCGGCCGTCCAAACGGTTACCTTACACCTTTCTGGTAGGCTGGACGGTTCGGGTCTCAACAACAACAACATATCATTAGGTGATTCCTAACATTTTTACTCACAAAAATAGTTTAAAAAAAAGTCACAAATGTGACATGTGATCGAAAAGTATCACTTTCTATAACGTCATTTTCAATTATTCTGGTAATTAAAGAAATATGTTACCGAACTGATAACCATACTGATTTTACACTAAAAATGTGTTAGCGATTTTACTTAAGTCAATATCGTATGTTTTTACTTTCATGTTTTTACAGTGAAAATTGACATTTGGGGTACATATAATTACAAGGTAGGAAGTTTAATGAAGTTTTCAGAGTAATGAAATATTAACGCAAAACTGCAGGAAATAAACTTTTATCTTTTTAAAGCAGAATTGTATAAATTCACTACATATATGTTATTTCTAATTTTAATTATTCAGAATATATTTGTCATTCACCTGAACTCCAAGACCTCTCTTTTATATTTAAAATGTTTTTGGAATTTTCTCTCAGAACTTATAAACATTTATTTAAAAGCATATTTTAAGCAGTTGTTTGCAAGCATTCAATGGAAATTTTCGACGAAAATGTCCTTGTCTCTGGTAAAGAATTAAACCTCTATTAATTAGTTTGAATTTTAGAATAATTTGAGCAAATGCCGAGATCTGTAACTTCCATTTAAAAAACACGACTTTCTAGGACAAGAGTTGTAGTTTTTAAAGTATATACTAACAATTGTTTTAAATGGACTTTGAGGTTGGTTTTTATAGAAAATTAAACATCAATTATTATTTTTACTTTCCCTGCAATACATGGTAATGTATAGGGAAAGTATTGGAATCATGCCGAAAATCACAACTCGAGTTTTCGACGGATCTACACGTTTCGAGACCTCTAGAATATGAACAACCCATTTTTAACGTGACGTCTGTCTGTCTGTCTGTGCAATGTATGTATCCACTCTAACTCAAAAACTAATGGACTGAATTTCATAAAATTTTGTAGGTAAGACTCTTGGGTATGACCCTGTGCTGATTAGTTTTGGGTACGATTCGTAAAAACAGAACCCGCCTATTTTGCGAAATGGCCCTTTAAAATTTCATGTATATACTCTAGCTAAAATACTAATTGACTAAATTTCATAAAATTTGGTAGATAAGTTACTTGTACGATACTCTGGAGCTGATTAGATTTTGGTATTATTCGGAAAAGAACAACCTGCCTTTTTTTACGAAATGACCCTCAAAAATTGCAAAATCTAAAAAAAGCTACGTATGTTCAAATATATCAATTAAATGCTTGTTTCATACGTAATTTTTGATGAGGAAAATAATAAGAACAACTCTATTACTCTAGGACTAACCATTCTCGAGATATTTGAGATTTTTCGAATTTAGTTATGCCACTTTTAGAAAAATGTCTAATTACCAAATAAAAACTGAAATTGAATAAAAAATGCAAATTTAGTGTTATTTTGTGCAATTAAACTCACTTTAATGAATTATGAAAGAAAAAAATATGAATCTGAGTCTGCAGGGAAAGTCATGTGCTGCCCACATCATATTTTTTTTAATTGTCGAAAGTTTTCATGCCAAGACTCAGACTTGCCAGTGAAGCCAACAGTATATAGAGGTATTTTTATATTCTATTTCTCAAGAATAGTTTGAAGTATCTTATACAAAGCATTCATTAAAAAATTCTGGTACTTATTAGAACTGTATGTATAGTCTGTAATTCATCTTAAATTCTCAAAAGATGAACGAGAAAAAAAATGAGATGGAAAACCTCCGGTGAAGTAATTCGTTTCGTAATCATCTCCGAAAAAGTAAACTCTTGCACTTTCGGTTCATATTATGCAAAGAGGAAGTAAGCGTGGAGTATTCTTCATTTCAAGGAGAAACAAAAATGTACTCGCAATTTGAGGGAAGGATATATTTACTTACTTATGCAATTGAGGAAAATGAGAAGACCCACTTAATCAAGTAAACGTTTGTTTTCGCAAAGGCAATTGAGATAACTTTAAGTAGCAAGGATATGCCATATTTGCGCTATGTTGTTAAGGATGAGAAGTACATGACCTCAACTTTAGAGAAAAAAATCTGATGTGGGCAACACATGACTTTCCTTATATAATGTAATAAATTTACTACTTTTACAATAAACAAAATAGGTTTTTCTTATACTAGATATTTATATTCTTTCCGAGATATTGAATTTTCGACAATGAGTCGTCATTTTCAATGATTTAGCGTCATTTTTATTCATTTGGCGAGATTTTCGTTAATTTGGCAACATTTCAAAAAGTCGCCAAGTTGGCGACATACCGCCAAATTCGTCGCCAAAATCTCGCCAAGCGTTATGGGCGAAGAAATAAGTTATTCTTACAGCAGATAAATGACTATTGGCGTTCAAATACAAAAGTATTACTCAAAGTATCTTTTTTCATGAATGGAACGAGCTAGATTCACGAGGATGATGTCACCCAATTTATCGCATGGTATTATATATGAAAAGTGAACATGTTTCTCAATAGGAAATATTTTTTTTTATTTTATATGACTTTTTGATAATTTTTTTTAAAAAATGTTCAATATCTCGAGAACGGTTCACGTTAGCGTTCTAAAATTTATGTCAATCGTTTTCCAATGAAAAATTACATAAGAAATGTCTATTTGCGTAACTTTATTAGAGATTTTGATTTTTTCAAAATTTCACGCGAAAATTTAGGAGTTCTGAACATTCGATTGCGTATAAAAACAATAGGCTTCCAGTGTTTACGGATTGTGATTTTTGTACCAAATTTCGTTCGAATCAGTCCATTAGTTCGTCAGTTATCGTCTCCACAGACTCACTGACATACACACACTCACACATACTTTCACACACACACACACACAGACATCACTTCAAAAATGTTTGATTCGTGATCAGGAATGCTTGAAACGTGCTCTCCCGTTGAAAACTCGAATTCGAATTTTTGATCCCGTCACAATACTTTCCTTATACATTATGTATATAAGGAAAGTAATATAGACGTTAAGCCAGTCTTATGGAGTGCATAAAGTTTATAGGGTTATCTTCATTCCTCCAGTATACATGCGAACTACGCACCTGTCCCGATCAATAGTTATATTTACTTTCTAACAAACTTCCTAACAAAACATAATTTTTATACAACCCCTAACGATTGCAAGTATATGACACAACTCCTACAATGCGATTGTTGTAATTGCAGAAATTAAATTTAATTTTCGTTATTTCGAATTTTTGTTATCTTGGCTACATTTGGAAAACGTCGCAAAAGATGGTGATACTGAGCCAAATATGTCGCCAACTGGTACAAACAGAGACATGAGAGAGAAATGTAGAGGGTCTTACATGTATGGAACTTAAATCATTTGTCTAAATCGACATTTCATGGACAATATGTTAATGAGTTTCTTGATTGTTTAGAGGTTAGTATATTGTATATATGTACTAGTCACTCAATAAGTCTCCGGTCTAACTAAGAAAAACAATTTTTTTTTTTAGAAATTCGACTTTATTCATCAACATACTCTCCTTCAAGAGTGATATATTCATTCTAACGCTCCTTTAACTTTTCGATGCCTTTTTGTAGAACGATTTGTCTTTGCTCTCAAAATAGACCTCAGTTTCGGCAATCACTTCTTCATTTGAGCCAAATTTCTTTCCTTGGAGCATCATTTGATGTCTGCAAAAAGCCAGTAGTCGCTGGGAGCCAGATCTGGAGAGTACGGTGGATGAGGAAGCAATTCGAAGCGTAATTCATATAATTTAACCATCGCTTTCATCGACTTGTGACACGGACCATGTCTTATTGGTTTTTGGTCCGGTGTGAGCAAACGCGGCACCCACTTCGAAAGCAACTTACGCAGGCTCAAATTTTCGTGTAAAATTGTAAACACACTACCTTCTGATATCTTTAAGGTGTCAGCTATCTCACGCAACTTCATTTTACGGTCTTTCAAAATTATTTGGTGGACTTTTTTATGTTTTCCGGAAAAACTGCCGATTTGGGACGACCAGAGCGTTCAGCATCATCAGTGTTTGTACGACCGCGTTTAAATTCAGCATACCAGTCAATAATAGTTGACTTCACTGGTGCAGAGTCTCCATAACGCTTATCAAGCCACTGTTTGGCTTTAAAAGTAATTTTCCCCCATCAAAAAACAATGTTTAATCAACACACGAAATTCTTTGTTATCCATTGTTTTGAAAATTACAAAACTGGGATCACTCAAACCACTGTAACCTCTAAACTAACTGTCAGAATGTCATGAAATTTTGACACGTATCATTTGAAGGGTGGTACTATCCAGAAATCATATGAGTCTGTCAACAGTGTTGCCATATATGTGTCAGACCGGAAACTTATTGAGTGAAGTGTTATATTGGCGTCTATGGTATTGTTTAACATTATTTTATAGGCTCTTGAAGGTGTGTGTGTGTGGGGGGGGGAATCCCTATATTCCCTTTTTTGGTCAGCAAAGGCATTCCTTTGCTGACCAATCCTCCAAACATTTATTTTTTGCTGCTCTGAACAAATTTAACAAGCGTCCGTAATTAATGAACTAAATAATCAATTTTGGACTTCTCATTATAACCAGGTTCTACTTAATTTGCTAGTATATACATAAAAATTAACTAAATATCACATAACTAAATTTTTCATAGTTTTAATCCTCTTGTATGTTTCAAACTCTGTATTTCTATTTTCCCAAAAGATGAATAAGGAAAAAATGGGATGAAAACCGCTGGTGAAGAAGTAATTTCTTTCTTGATCTGCTCCGGGAAAGTAAACTCGCGAACTTTTGGTCCAAATTATTCAAGCGGGAGAAAGCAAGCGGGCTGTTATTCTTCATTTCAAAGTGACTCTGGGTAGAAGAGGAAAGGGAAATTGTGCCTTATGAGAGCCAAGAAGATACATGTTCACTTGCAGAGTACGATTTTGAAGGGAAGGAACATAATTAAGTAGTGGTTTCTATTAACAAAGTTAATTGAGGTAACTTTATGGAGGAAATATATTGAGTTTTAACAGATGAGAGTTGTATTGCATAGACTCATGTACCGGGTGATTATATTTAAAGAAAATTTCAGAGCGCTCTCCAGAAATAACTATATATATGTGCGATTTTGTATAATTAAAATTAAGTAAATATATGTAAAGTAAGCAAAAATGGTATTAGTAACGCTAATGTTTTTTCGGTGCCTGACGCAGTCATCATATTACTGAATAGGAACATACCTACCAATGTGACACGTGTTACGTTTTCAGTCATTATACTCTACTGAAGACTAACTTTACAATATGCTTGATGATTGTAACGTATATGGAAGATACTTACAAAGATCAAATCCGTGGCGATGCTTTTAGATAATTTATTTATTAGAGGACCCTAGAGTAACCCTGAGGATAGCGGCGTATATGAAAGTTACCTACAATGATCAAATATATGTCCAAGTTTTCAGTTATCATATTTATTAGAGGACCATACAATATGCTTGGCGAATGTAACGTATATGAAAAATGCAAAGATCAAATATGGTCATGCTTTCAGATATTATATTTATTAGAGAACCTTACGATATGACTGGGGAATGTGCCGTGTATGGAAAATACCTTCTACTAAGATCGAATATATAGTCATGCTTTCAGATATTAAATTTATTAGAGGTCTATACAATATCTCGAACGATAGTGACGTAT